>OX578150.1:81769937-81962437 GCA_951213105.1 Amaurobius ferox
AAATTTTCGAAGCAATTTGTGAATTTTAAATCCGCTTAAAAAATGTTTGAAAAATTAGATCCCATAGGGCTCAATGTATTTCAATTTTTCGACCCGGGTTCAATCCAAAACTAATTGGGTGGTATTATTCATTTATATTCCCATAGGTTCTACAGACCGTCTGAACAACATACTAAAATTTCATTTTGATTAAGTCATTTTTACGGCAGCTATCGTGCTAACGGACAGACAGACTGAATGAACAAAGTCATAAACACTTTTCAACTTTGTTGTAAAGTGCTAAAAACTAGTTTTAGCTTGACGTCTGTATGTGTGTGTGTGTGTGTGTCTGTGTGCCTGTCTGTCTGTCCAGATTTTGTATCCACTTTCATAAAACATGGTAGGTAAGTTTCTTGAGGGTGACCCTGTTGCTGATTACATTTTGGTACGATTCGGGATAAAAGAACATGCCCTGTTTTGCGAAATGGCCCGCAAAAATCGATAAATCCAAAATTAAAAGACTACGCACGCTCTATATCAATTAAGTACTTATTTTATACGCAATTTTTTACGGGGAAAGGAATAAGACAAGCCCCATTATTCTATAGAACTAGCTGGTTCTCGGGATATTTTAGTGTTTTCACATTTTTGCTACGCCACCTTTGAAAAAAATCTGATGTGGGCAGCAGACTTCCCTTATATAATGCAATGGATTTACTAGTTTTACAATAAAAAAAAATATGATGTAGGCAACACATGACTTTCCTTATATAACGCAATGAATTTACTACTTTCACAATAAAAACATAAGTTTTTCTTATAGTAGATAATTATATTCTTATCCAGATATTGAATTTTCGTCAATTAGTCGTCATTTCCATTCATTTAGTGCCATTTTTATTCATTTGGCGAGATTTTCGTTAATTTGGCATTATTTACAAAAAGTCGCCACGTTGGCGACATTCCGCCAAATTTGTCGCCAAAATTGCGCCAAGCGTTGTGGATGGAGAAATATGCTCTTCTTATAACAGATAAATAACTATTGGCGTTCAAATACAAAAGTATTGCTCAAAGTATCTTTTCTCATGAATAGAACGAGCTAGATCCACGAGAATTATGTCACCAAATTTATCGCATGATATTCCATATGGAAAGTGATCAAGTTTCTCAAGAGTAAATATATTTTTTTTTAATTAATGGGATGATTTTTTGATAAATGTATTTTAAAAAAGTGCAATATCTCGAGAACGGTTCAGGCTAGCGTTCTAAAGTTTATGTCTAAAGATGTCAATAGTTGTCTAAGGGAAAATTATATAAGAAATGTCTATTTGCGTAACTTTATTGAAGGTTTTGATTTTTTGATGATTTTTTCAAACGTTCAATCGAAAATTCGGGGGGGGGGGGGGTTTCTGAACATTCGAATACGTTTAAAAACAATAGGCTTCCGGTATTCACAGATTGTGATTTGTGTACCAAATTTCATTCGAATCGCTCTATTCGTTCGTGAGATATTGTCTCCACAGACTCACTGACACACACACACACACACACACACACACACACACACGCATATCAACTCAAAAACGTTTGATTCGTGATCAGGGATGTTTGGAACGTGCTCCCCCGTCGAAAACTCGAATTCGAATTTTCGACCCCGCCACAATACTTTCCTTATACATTATATATATAAAGTAATACTGAAATAAGTTATATTTCGCACAACTCTAAACAATCATCAGTATTGATACATCTTTAATAATCGATATAGTCCATATATTAAAATACTTTATTAATTACTCCATCATCTAGTCGTCATTTTCATTGACAACATTTAAAAAAGTCGGTCATTTGGCAACTTTTAAAAAAGTCGCCCAGTTGGCGACAATCTGCCAAAATTTCGCCAAGCGTCAAGGACGGAGAAATAAGTTATTCATGTAGTTGGCTTTCAAATACAATAGTATTACTCAATGTATCTTTTCTCATGAATGGAACTAGCTAGATCCACGAGAATGATGTTACCAATTTATCGCATATTACTTATGAAAAGTGAACATATTTCAACAATAATAGGTAATATTTTTTTAATTTTATATGATTTTTACCTTCCTTATATACATAATGTGTAAGGAAAGTATTGTGATGCGGTCGAAAGTTCGAATTAAAGTTTCCGACGGGAGAGCACTTTTAAAGCATCCCTGATCACGAATCAAACATTTTTGACGTCATATCTGTGTGTGTGTGTGTGTATGTGTGTGTTTGTGTCAGTGAGTCTGTGGAGAAGATATCTCACGAAAGAATAGAGTGATTCGAATGAAATTTGGTACAAAAATCACAATCCACGAATATTGGAAGCCTATTGTTTTTAAACGTAATCGAATGTTCAGAACTCTCCTAAATTTTCGAGTGAAATTTTGAAAAAATCATCAAAAAATCAAAACCTTTAATAAAGTTACGTAAATAGACATTTCTTATGTAATTTTTCCTTAGAAACAATTGATATAAACTTTAAAAAGCTAGCATAAACCGTTTCCGAGAAATTGCACATTTTTTAAATGAATTTATCAAAAAATCCCATAAATTAAAAAAAATAGATTAATTGTTGAGAAACATGTTCACTTCTCATATGTAATATCATGCGATAAATTTCGTGACATCCTTCTCGTGGATCTAGCTCGTTCCATTCAAGAGAAAAGATACTTTGAGTAATACTTTTGTATTTGAACGCCAATAGTTATTTATCTGCTATAAGAATAACTTATTTCTCCATCCATAACGCTTGGCGAGATTTTGGCGATGAATTTGGCGGAATGTCGCCTACTTGGCGACTTTTTGAAATGTTGCCAAATTAACGAAAATCTGGCCAAATGGATAAAAATGCCACTAAATCAATGAAAATGACGACTAATTGACGAAAATTCAATATCTTGGAAAAAATATAAATATCTACTATAAGAAAAATCTATTTTTTTTTATTGTAACAGTAGTAAATTCATTGCATTATATAAGGAAAGTCATGTGTTGGCCATATCAGGTTTTTTGACAATTTTTTTGAAAAATGTACATAATCTCGAGAACGGTTCATGCTAACTTTCTAAAATTTGTTTTAATCATTCTATAATGGAACATTACATAAGAGAAATGACTATTTTACGTAACTTTATTAAAGGTTTTAATTTTTGATGATTTTTTCAAAATTTCACTCGAAAATTCAGGGGGTTCTGAACATGCGATTGCGTATAAAAACAATAAGCTTCCAGTATTCATGGATTGTAATTTGTGTACCAAATTTCGTTCGAATCGGTCCATTCGTTCGTCAGTTATCGTCTTCACAGTCTCAATGACAGGCACACACACACGTCTGATTCGTGTTCAGGGATGCTTGAAACGTGCTCTCCCTTCGAAAACTCGAGTTCGAATTTTCGACCCGGTCACAATACTTTCTTTATACATTATATGTATATAAGGAAAGTAATAAGTCCAGTTACTTAATGAAAATGAAAATTTAATTAAAAGTGTAAATTCCGTGTAATTTAAAATAATTATAGCTGCTATTTTGTGCAATTAAACCCTATTTAATGAATTATTGAAGAAACAAAGATGATGTGAACATGAGTCTGCAAGGAAAGTCATATGCTGCCCACACAGATTTTTTAAGTTTTTAGGGTTTTACTTTATTTTTCATATATTTCTCTTTATACCCTTTACCACTTTTCTTTTCCTTCTCCGATGGTTTTTTTCATTCTCCACTTCATTTCACAAGCGAGTCCATATGGATAGCTGTTTTTTGTTTTCTGCTATATTATTCTTTAGATTTTCTTTCTAGAAGCTTTGTATAAGTTGAATCCTGGAAATATATTAATAATATAAGTTGAAGCAATGAGTACTTTAATATAAGATAAAGCAGTGAATAATTTAATATAAGATAAAGCGGTGAATACTCTAATATAAGCTGATGTAGTGAATCGTTTAACATAGACTGAAGCACAGAGTATTTTAATATGATCTTGAATCAGTGAATAGTTCAATATAGGCTGAAGCAGTGAATACTTTGTTAAACTATTTCGACACCTTTGAAAACAATTTTCATTCAATTACTTAAAGCTGACACAAAATTAAATAAAACTAGGGCAGCTTTAGAAAGGGGAAAAAATGCTAGAAAAAGAAGAGAAATTGAAAAATATATCAAACATTTAAATTTTCTTACTTATAAAAATAACTTTCAAAAAAGAAAAAAAAACTTCAGTTAAATGCTTTTTAGTCCTGACAAACAAATTTTAGTTTCTCCAATGCTAAAATTTAGGGGAGGCTTAAAAAAATGTGAACCTCCCAAAATTACGCCTTCCATAATAAAAATAATTTTCTCAAATACTTCCATTACTAAAATTGGGGGGAGGACCTTTTTATATATTTTGCTTAAGAGACTAAACTTTCTTGTTGCACTGCTGGTTATAGCCCTTTACTCCCCCTCGTTTGTGATGCAACTGGAGATATTTTAACAATAAAACGTAGAAAATCTGAATTACGCCTTCCAAAACAAAAATAATTTTCTCAAATACTTTCATTACTAAAATTGGGGGAAGGGGGAGGTCCTTTTTACATATTTTACTTAAGAGACTACCATTTCTTGTTACATTGCTGGTTATAGGCCTTTACTCCCCCTCGTTTGTGATGCAACTGGAGATATTTTAACAATAAAACGTAGAAAATCTGAATTACGCCTTCCAAAACAAAAATAATTTTCTCAAATACTTTCATTACTAAAATTGGGGGAAGGGGGAGGTCCTTTTTACATATTTTACTTAAGAGACTACCATTTCTTGTTACATTGCTGGTTATAGGCCTTTACTCCCCCTCGTTTGTGACGCAAATGGAGATAATTTAACAATAAAATGTATAAAATCTGAATTACGCCTTCCAAAACAAAAATTATTTTCTCAAATACTTTTATTACTAAAATTTGAGAGAGAGGGGTCCTTTTTACATATTTTGCTTAAGAGACTGAAATTTATTGTTACACAGCTGGTTAAAGCCCTTTAGTCCTCCTCATTCGTGACGCAATTTTAGGAACTTTAACTATGAAACCCGCCTAATCTAAATTCAAGCAGGTTCTATGAGAAAATATTTTCATATTTATACTAAAAAATAAAAACATATTTTGCTTAAGAGACTAAACTTTCTTGTTACACTGCTGGTTATGACCCTTTACTCCCCCTCGTTTGTGATGCAACTGGAGATATTTTAACAATAAACCGTAGAAAATCTGAATTACGCCTTCCAAAACAAAAATAATTTTCTCAAATACTTTCATTACTAAAATTGGGGGAAGGGGGAGGTCCTTTTTACATATTTTGCCTAAGAGAAACTTTCTTGTTACACTGCTGTTTATAGCCCTTTACTCCCCCTCGTTTGTGATGCAACTGGAGGTATTTTAACAATAAATCATAGAGAATCTGAATTACGCCTTCCAGAACAAAAATCATTTTCACAAATACTTTCATTACTAAAATTGGGGGGGGGGGGGAGGTCCTTTTTACATATTTTGCTTAAGAAACTAAACTTTCTTGTTACACTGCTGGTTATAGCCCTTTACCTCCCCCCCCCCCCCCCCTCATTTGTGATGCAACTGGAGGTATTTTAACAATAAAACGTAGAAAATCTGAATTACATCTTCCAAAACAAAAATAATTTTCTCAAATACTTTCATTACTAAATTTGGGGGGGGGGGGAGGTCCTTTTTACATATTTTGCTTAAGAGACTAAACTTTCCTGTTAGACTGCTGGTTATAGCCCTTTACTCCCCCTCGTTTGTGACGCAACTGGAGATATTTTAACAATAAAATTTATAAAATCTAAATTGCGCCTTCCAAAACAAAAATAATTTTCTCAAATACTTTCATTATTAAAATTGGGGATGGAGGTCCTTTTTACATATTTTACTTAACAGACTAAAATTTCTTGTTACACTGCTGGTTATAGTCCTTTACGCCCCCTCGTTCGGGACGCAACAGGATATATTTTAACAATCAAATTCATAAAATCTAAATTGCGCCTTCCAAAACAAAAATAATTTTCTCAAATACTTTCATTACTAAAATTGGGGAGGGGTAGGTCCTTTTTACATATTTTGCTTAAGAGATTGCAATTTATTTTCTTGTTACACTGCTGGTTATAGCCCTTTACTCCCCCTCGTTTGTGATGCAACTGGAGGTATTTTAACAATAAAACTTATAAAATCTAAATTACGCCTTCCAAAACAAAAATAATTTTCTCAAATACTTTTATCACTAAAATTGGGGGGTAGGGGGGGGTCCTTTTTTCATATTTTGCTTAAGAGATGAAACTTTCTTCTTGCACCGCTGGTTATAGCACTTTACTCCCCCTCGTTTGTAATGCAACTGGAGGTATTTTAACAACAAAACATAGAATATCTGAATTACGCCTTCCAAAACAAAAATCATTTTCTCAAATACTTTCATTACTAAAATTGGGGGGCAGATCCTTTTTACATATTTTGCTCAAGAAACTAAACTTTCTTGTTCAACTGCTGGTTATAGCCCTTTACCCCCCCCCCCTCCCTCGTTTGTGATGCAACTGGAGGTATTTTAACAATAAAACGCAGAAAATCTGAATTACGCCTTCCAAAACAAAAATAATTTTCTCAAATACTTTCATTACTAAAATTGGTGGGGGAGGGGGAGGTCCTTTTTACATATTTTACTTAAAAGACTAAACTTTCTTGTTACACTGCTGTTTATAGCCCTTTACTCCCCCTCGTTTCTGATGCAACTGGAGGTATTTTAACAATAAAACATAGAAAATCTGAATTACGCCTTTAAAATCAAAAATAATTTTCTCAAAAACTTTCATTACTAAAATTGGGGGGGGGGGAGGTCCTTTTTTACATATTTTGCCTAAGAAACTAAACTTTCTTGTTACACTGCTGGTTGTAGCCCATTACCCCCCCCCCCCCCCTTTGTGATGCAACTGGAGGTATTTTAACAATAAAACGTAGAAAATCTGAATTACGCCTTCCAAAACAAAAATAATTTTCTCAAATACTTTCATTACTAAAATTGGGGGAAGGGGGAGGTCCTTTTTACATATTTTGCTCAAGAAACTAAACTTTCTTGTTACACTGCTGGTTATAGCCCTTTACACCCCCCCCTCCCTCGTTTGTGATGCAACTGGAGGTATTTTAACAATAAAACGCAGAAAATCTGAATTACGCCTTCCAAAACAAAAATAATTTTCTCAAATACTTTCATTACTAAAATTGGTGGGGGAGGGGGAGGTCCTTTTTACATATTTTACTTAAAAGACTAAACTTTCTTGTTACACTGCTGTTTATAGCCCTTTACTCCCCCTCGTTTCTGATGCAACTGGAGGTATTTTAACAATAAAACATAGAAAATCTGAATTACGCCTTTAAAATCAAAAATAATTTTCTCAAATACTTTCATTACTAAAATTGGGGGGGGGGAGGTCCTTTTTTACATATTTTGCCTAAGAAACTAAACTTTCTTGTTACACTGCTGGTTGTAGCCCATTACCCCCCCCCCCCCCTTTGTGATGCAACTGGAGGTATTTTAACAATAAATCATAGAAAATCTGAATTACGCCTTCCAGAACAAAAATCATTTTCACAAATACTTTCATTACTAAAATTGGGGGGGGGGGAGGTCCTTTTTACATATTTTGCTTAAGAAACTAAACTTTCTTGTTACACTGCTGGTTATAGCCCTTTACCTCCCCCCCCCCTCATTTATGATGCAACTGGAGGTATTTTAACAATAAAACGTAGAAAATCTGAATTACATCTTCCAAAACAAAAATAATTTTCTCAAATACTTTCATTACTAAATTGGGGGGGGGGGAGGTTCTTTTTACATATTTTGCTTAAGAGACTAAACTTTCCTGTTAAACTGCTGGTTATAGCCCTTTACTCCCCCTCGTTTGTGACGCAACTGGAGATATTTTAACAATAAAATTTATAAAATCTAAATTGCGCCTTCCCAAACAAAAATAATTTTCTCAAATACTTTCATTACTAAAATTGGGGTGGGGTAGGTCCTTTTCACATATTTTGCTTAAGAGACTAAACTTTATTGTTACACCGCTGGTTATAACCCTTTATTCCCCTCGTTTGTGATGCAACTGGAGGTATTTTAACAATAAAACGTAGAAAATCTGAATTACGCCTTCCAAAACAAAAATAATTTTCTCAAATACTTTCATTATTAAAATTGGGGATGGAGGTCCTTTTTACATATTTTGCTTAAGAGACTAAAATTTCTTGTTACACTGCTGGTTATAGTCCTTTACGCCCCCTCGTTCGGGACGCAACTGGATATATTTTAACAATCAAATTCATAAAATCTAAATTGCGCCTTCCAAAACAAAAATAATTTTCTCAAATACTTTCATTACTAAAATTGGGGAGGGGTAGGTCCTTTTTACATATTTTGCTTAAGAGATTGCAATTTATTTTCTTGTTACACTGCTGGTTATAGCCCTTTACTCCCCCTCGTTTGTGATGCAACTGGAGGTATTTTAACAATAAAACTTTCAAAATCTAAATTACGCCTTCCAAAACAAAAATAATTTTCTCAAATACTTTTATCACTAAAATTGGGGGGGGGGAGGGGGGGGGTCCTTTTTTCATATTTTGCTTAAGAGATGAAACTTTCTTGTTGCACCGCTGGTTATAGCCCTTTACTCCCCCTCGTTTGTAATGCAACTGGAGGTATTTTAACAATAAAACATAGAATATCTGAATTACGCCTTCCAAAACAAAAATCATTTTCTCAAATACTTTCATTACTAAAATTGGGGGGCAGATCCTTTTTACATATTTTGCTTAAGAAACTAAACTTTCTTGTTACACTGCTGGTTATAGCCTTTTACCCCCCCCCCCCCCTTGTTTTTGATGCAACTGGAGATATATTAACAATAAAACGTAGAAAATCTGAATTAAGCCTTCCAAAAAAAAATAATTTTCTCAAATACTTTCATTACTAAAATTGGGGGAAGGGGGAGGTCCTTTTTACATATTTTGCTCAAGAAACTAAACTTTCTTGTTACACTGCTGGTTATAGCCCTTTACCCCCCCCCCCCCCCCCTCGTTTGTGATGCAACTGGAGGTATTTTAACAATAAAACGTAGAAAATCTGAATTACGCCTTCCAAAACAAAAATAATTTTCCCAAATACTTTCATTACTAAAATTGGTGGGGGAGGGGGAGGTCCTTTTTACATATTTTACTTAAAAGACTAAACTTTCTTGTTACACTGCTGTTTATAGCCCTTTACTCCCCCTCGTTTCTGATGCAACTGGAGGTATTTTAACAATAAAACATAGAAAATCTGAATTACGCCTTTAAAATCAAAAATAATTTTCTCAAATACTTTCATTACTAAAATTGGGGGGGGGGGGAGGTCCTTTTTACATATTTTGCCTAAGAAACTGAACTTTCTTGTTACACTGCTGGTTGTAGCCCATTACCCCCCCCCCCCCCCCTTTGTGATGCAACTGGAGGTATTTTAACAATAAAATGTAGAAAATCTGAATTACGCCTTCCAAAACAAAAATAATTTTCTCAAATACTTTCATTACTAAAATTGGGGTGGGGTAGGTCCTTTTTACATATTTTGCTTAAGAGACTAAACTTTATTGTTACATCGCTGATTATAACCCTTTATTCCCCCTCGTTTGTGACGCAACTGGAGATATTTTAACAATAAAATTTATAAATCTAAATTGCGCCTTCCAAAACAAAAAAATTTTCTCAGATACTTTCATTACTAAAATTGGGGTGGGGTAGGTCCTTTTTACATATTTTGCTTAAGAGACTAAAATTTCTTGTTACACTGCTGGCTATATTCCTTTACGCCCCCTCGTTTGGGACGCAACTGGATATATTTTAACAATCAAATTTATAAAATCTAAATTGCGCCGTCCAAAACAAAAATAATTTTCTCAAATACTTTCATTACTAAAATTTGGGGGGAAGAGTCCTTTTTACATATTTTGCTTAGGAGACTACCATTTCTTGTTACATTGCTGGTTATAGCCCTTTACTCCCCCTCGTTTGTGATGCAACTGGAGGTATTTTAGCAATAAAATTTATAAAATCTATATTACGGCTTCCAAAACAAAAATAATTTTCTCAAATACTTTTATCACTAAAATTTGGGGGGGAGAGTCCTTTTTACATATTTTGCTTAAGAGACTACCATTTCTTGTTACATTGCTGGTTATAGGCCTTTACTCCCCCTCGTTTGTGACGCAAATGGAGATATTTTAACAATAAAATGTATAAAATCTGAATTACGCCTTCCAAAACAAAAATTATTTTCTCAAATACTTTTATTACTAAAATTTGAGAGAGCGGGGTCCTTTTTACATATTTTGCTTAAGAGACTAAAATTTATTGTTACACAGCTGGTTAAAGCCCTTTAGTCTTCCTCATTCGTGACGCAATTTTAGGAACTTTAACTATAAAACCCGCCTAATCTAAATTCTAGCAGGTTCTATGATAAAATATTTGCATATTTACACTAAAAAATAAAAACATCTTGGATTTTTATAATAAAGAATACTTAGTTTCTTCTCTATTGTATATATTATAGTTCCTATCCTCAAATTATTACTTAAGAATACTTTTTTTGTGCAAAAAAAAAAATATCCCAGCTATAAAAACAATTGAAAACTAATTAAGAAATGAGATCCGGCTCCAACTGAAATGAATTAATGAAGTATTAAAAGAGATTAGCATTTTGATTAATTACTCAGATATTTTTGACGAAATCATTAATCCTAATTCATTAATTAAAGTCGCTAATGTATTTAAGTCTAATTAGTTGATGCAAAAGCTTCAGCACCAGTTTGTGGAGTTGCCAAAAGTAAATCAATTCTTAATACATACTTTCTCAAGTATATGAATTACTTTCGAACATTCACACAGGGTAAACAGATTTTTTGTTTTCTGCAACGCAAACTACAATAATTGGCCATAAATTGTGTTGCATTTTACGCTGAATAGAAAAAACAGTCATACTTTGGACTTACATATCCTCGACTTACGTACACTTTACATTGTAACCATACTTTGAAATTACAGTATTGGCTTTCGAGTTATATACATTTTGTGTGTATGCTATGTACACTGCCGCGTGAAGAACATGACTTCTACTTACATAGGTTTAATATGATTGTTTTCAAATACACCTTATATATTCCATTGATTACTACGTCCATGACCATGAAAATTGTTACCGCTATAAAATCTTTTCCGCTGTTATAAAATACTTTAATTACTTTTGGGTTTATTTATGTTTCAGCACATTCACTATAATCAACACGGCATTACTTATTTTTTGTAGATTTCCACGAATATGATTTTAATTCAAAATAGAAATCAATTTTATTCCCTTTATCTAGTACTAATAGTCTATATTTAAGCATCAATTCTGTAGGATCAAAATTGTGGGACTAGGTTCCACATTTTTATTAACACTTTACAACAAAGTTGAAAAGTGTGTATGACTTTGTTCATTCTGTCTGTCTGTCTGTCTGCTTGTCCGTTAGCACGATAACTGCCTTAAAAATGACTTTATTAACACTTTACAACAAAGTTGAAAAATGTTTATGACTTTGTTAATTCTGTCTGTCTGTCTGCCCGTTATTGTTAACACTTTACAACAAAGTTGAAGAGTGTTTATGACTTTGTTCATTCTGTCTGTCTGTCTGTCTGTCTGTCCGTTTTCACGATAACTGCCGTAAAAATGACTTTATCAAAATGAAACTGTAGTATATTGTTCAGACGGTCTGTGGGACCTATGGGAATATAAATGTATAATATCACCCAATTAGTTTTGGATTGAACGCGGGTTGAAAAAATGAAATACATTGAACCCTATGGGACCTAATTTTTCAAACATTTTTTAAGCGGATTTAAAATTCACAAATTGCTTCGAAAATTTTAGGAAATACTCAAATTATACCAAAAAATACATAAAAAAAGTTTCAAAATACATTTAGTAGTTTTTTTTTTTTAATTAAAATAATAATTACACTTTTTATATGAAGTGATCACGTGACCATTATATGAAGAGATCACGTGGCCCACTTCAAAATAAAATATGGCATCCATCATGTGTCAAAATCGTGATTTTTAAAGTTCTTTTTAATTCATATTTAGTGTTGTATCCGTCTTAAAACCCCTTTATTTTTGCTTAAATTCTGTGCATCTACATACTGAAACAACGCAATAACAATATATTTGAGTTTAAATGATCACCCAAATTTAATTATTTCTACAACAAAGCCTACTTTTTACTTATGGAAAATGCAAACAGCAAAATATGTAGAATGAGTTGTATAAGAATTGCTGCATTTCTGTAACGCAAAATTATTTAGCTCATGGAGTCTGCAATATAGCTGATATGAATGAAATAGTCATTGATTTTACAGAGAGAAGAACGATTTCTTCAATTATGTTATAAGCATACAGTTTAATTACTTGTACCTCCAGGGTCTTAAGTTTTTAAATAAAATAAATTATTATAGTATTGTGATGAATGAAATAAATAGAAAACTGATTATGAATGAAATGCTGCTTTTATAGAGAGACCCAGGCGTGTTATATTTCGATGATGTCATTTGAATAAATGTCAGTTGTTTTCGATGAAGTTTTCAAGTATAATAAATTATTGTAGTATTATGATAATTTTAAAAATATTACCGAGGAATGTATCGCATGTTAGAGATATTTAAACCAAGAAATTTATATATCTATACCGTCATTTGAATGAAGTTCATTTTTCTCGATGAAGTTTTAAGTTTTCAAATATGATAAACTAATATGGAATTGTGATAATTTTCAAAATATTACCTAGGAATGTATCGCATTTTAGAGATGTTTGTATAAAATTGCATTGAAGTTGGAAAGTGTTTTATAATCAATGCTTTATGCATGATTGATCTTTCTTGTATTTATATGAATAAATGACACAAGGCTATGAAAATAGTTTCAAAAAGCATTTAAAAATATATCTCTTCTGAAATTTATCGTTTGTAACACTTTCAAACATAGTTGAAAAGTGTTTATGACTTTATTCATTCTGTCTCTCCGTTCGTACGATAACTGCCGTAAAATTGATTTTATCAAAATGAAACTTTAGTATGTTGTTGAGACGGTTTGTGGGGCCTATGGGAATGTACATGAATAATATCATCCAATTAGTTTCGGATTGAACCCAGATTGGAAAAGTTAAATACAGGGTGATTATAATTAAAGTTGCGATTTTAAAACGCTGTAAAGTAAGAACCACTGGTCAGAATGACCTGAAATTTGACCTGAGTATATGTGAAGCAATGGAATTTTGTTTGGCGAAAAATATTTCAAAAATGTACCGATAGATGGCAATGTACGAATCCAACATAGAATTTGCTTGACGAAAACGAAAAAATTAGCCGCTAGGTCGCGCGCGGAAGCATACCTCTAATCTGGAGGTATGCTAATTAAGACTGGGCATGCGACCGCACATTACAGTTGTGATAAAAACGAGAACATGCAGTTCTCTGAATATCACAATTTTTATGCAAGATGGTGCTCCTCAGCACATTGCAACACCAGTGAAACAGCTGCTGAATATCCATTTCGGAAATGACAGAATTATCAGCCTCATTTTCCAACAGTCTGGCCTCCACGTTCACCGGACCTTAATCCTAGCGACTCCTGGCTTTGGGGACACTTCAAGAATACGGTGTACAGTGGTCGGATTGCAAACTTAGCTGACTTAAAAGCACGCATTATTCACCACATACACAGCATTATTCTGATACACTCCGATCTGTTTTGGAACATGCTGTTTCACGCTTCCAACTCGTAGCCGAGCACGGTGGACAGCATACTGAACATTTATTGCGTATATCGTAGGTGTTTGTTTCATGTTTTCATGAAGTTTTAATCAATTATTAAATGAAGTGATGTTGATTAAATTGTCGTTTTCTTTAGTTGACTATTGGCTTCTTTCGGCTAACAACACTCCGTGTTTGGTAAATACAGCGCTCTATATCGGTACATTTTTGAAGTATTTTTTTTTTCCTTCGCCAAACAAAATTTCATTGCTTCACGTATACTCATGTCAAATTTCAGGTCATTCTGACAAGTGGCTCTTACTTTACAGCGTTTTAAAATCGCAACTTTAACTATAATCACCCTCTACATTGAACCATATGGGTCCTAATTATTCAAACATTTCTTAAGCGAAGTTAAAATTCATAAATTGCTTCGAAAATTTTGAGAAATACTCAAATTATCCTATAAAATATATAAAAAAAAAATTCAGTAAAATGCGGTCAGAAGTTTTTAAATAAAATTTAAAATATTAATTACAATCATATAATATGAAGAGATCACGTGACCCGCTTCAAAATAAAATATAGCACCCATCTTTTATTCGCAGTGTAAAAATCGTGATTTTAAAAGTTCTTTTAAATTTATATTTAGTATTGCATCCGTCCTAAAACCGCTTTATTTTTGCGTATTTTCTGTGCATCTATATTTTGTGCCAACGCATTTGAAATATTTTTTAGTTTAAATGATCATCAAACTTTGATTAGTTCTCCAACGATGCCTTATTTTAATGGATGCAGAATGTAAACGAGTGATTGTAAGATGAGTTGTATAAGAATTGCTGAATTTTTTCACGCAAAATTATTTAGCTCTGGAGTCAGGGATAAAACTGATGTGAATGAAATATTCATTGCTTTTACATAGAGAGTCAGACGATGTATATTTCGACGAGGTCATTTGAATACATTTCATGTTTTTCCGATGAAGTTTTAAGTTTTCAAATATAATAAATTACTGTAGCACTCTGATAATTTAAAATATATCAGCGTTGAATGTATCTTATTTTAGAGATGTTTAAATGAAATTGCATTTCAGTTGGAAAGTGTTTCATAATCAGTGCTTTATGCATGATTGATCTTTCTTGTTAATTTATCGTATTTTGTTACTTTGTCGTCTAAGCTTGTTGTTGGTTTGATTTTATAGTATTTTACATTATCATTGGCTACTGATATTTTGCTCGGTATTTGCCAGGTTATTTATTTATTTATTTTTTCAGTCAGTGATACATACGGAAGAAGTTCCATTACAATGACACACAGTACGGGGAACCATATACATAAAAGTAAAATCCTCAAACATGCAATTTAAAAAAAAATTCTGATATAGCACACAAATCATTACTATTAGAACATAAAGTAAATAACGTAAAAAATTAAAACAAGAAAGATTAATCATGCATACAGCATTGATTATGAAACACTTTCTAACTGAAATGCAATTTTATTTAAACGTCTCTAAAATACGATACATTCAGGGCTGATATTTTTAAAATTATAACAGTACTTCAATAATTTATTTTACTTGGAAACTTCATCAAAAAAGGCAATGCTCTAAAATCGCCTGCTATTCTATGTAAAATCAATGAATATTTCTTTTATACCACATGCATTCCAGACTCCAGAGCTAAATAATTTTGAATTAAAAAATTCAGCAATTCCTATACAACTCATCTTACAATCGCTTGATTTCTTTTCATTCTTCATACGTTAAAATTAGCGTTTAAAAATGGGAATGTCTCGGGAAGTACAATAGAAAAATAAAAAATTACGTGTTAATATTTTCAAAAAATCTATCCAATGATGCTAAAAATGACCCCCTCCCCCGCTAACCGTTCACTTCAGCGACAACTGTTGACTTCAGTTTAGAAAACTGTTTAAAACTACTTTTAGCACTACCCAGGAACAACCCTGTGGACGTAGTAGTTTTCTGTTCCCTTCGGGGTGCTTGATTAACATGAGTCCCCTTGACTCTCATGATCAGGGTGCTTTTTTCTGTAACTTTTAAACGTCAGTGCCCCACTTCCGTTTTTCTCGATTATAGCGCCGTTTGTGGGAGCAAAAATCAAAAATCGTAGGTCAAATGTATGTAATCTTTTCTGGAGAATCCAAATCTGCAATAAAAAATGGGGGTTCCCATTGAAAATTTCAGATTTGCCCCACCCCCTCCCCCTAGGAGGGGGGGTCAATTTTGGTATCATTGGATAGCTTTTCTAAAAATATTGAATACGTGTTTTTTTATTTTTTGATCGAAGTGTATTTCACGAGATATTGCGCCGTTCCGGAACTTTCTGGACACCCTGTATATATATAGCGCGGGAATAATTAGCGCATAAATAAACAAAGTATACATACATATATATATATATATATATATATATATATATATATATATATATAACTTTAATTTAATTTCCCTCGCAATGGTACCTTTTTTGTGATTGCACATTTTTTCTGTACTTATTGGGAACGTAGTGTTGATTTAAAGCAAATTTAGTATACCTCATCCCACAATCAATAAAATCAAATATGATAAAATTCCCTGTACATATATTTTATTTACTGTCAACTGCCCATTAATTTAAAGCATTTTATCAACCTCCCTTTAGTTTAAAGCACTTCTAATTTGACCATGTCTCATTTTCTATTTATATAAGAGCTTAGTTTTTAAGATTATAGACGGCTTTACTTGAGCTAACAAAAGCCGCGTCCCCGAAATGCATGAGCCCTGCATGGAACAAATGTTTATTACATCCGTGCAGTAAGTTTATTTTATTTTTTACTCAAATTTAGAGTGTCGTTATCGTTAAAGCGCTGTTTGGTTTTCGAAAATCCACAGTATATTCCGGTGTACTTTTAAACATAGATTCGCATCTTAAATTCCGGGAAACGTCGGGTATTCATGCCAGTTATGCACAATACAAGTTTTTCATTACAATTACGTGCCAGTTGGAAAGCTAAAGATGAAGTCTAAAATGGAATAAAATATGCAACTTTTCAAACTTTTAATAACTTGCTTTTATTTTTTGGCTTTTATTTTTTTAGCACACAAGTACATATCGCATTCAAACATTAAACGATAGTAATATATTTGTTTTCATGCTTGGCACAAACTGAAAATTTATTGATAAAAACACAAATTTAACATTAAAATACTTGTTTTCTTGCTGCCATTTCAATAAACGATTATTCTATCTTGATGAGCGCATAATAAGGGCTAAACCGGTCCATAGATGTTGTTACCTCCAATGGCAGTATATTCCTTATTTTTGAAAACGTCTTTTTCTGACTGATTCTTGTTATTTTGATATATTGTTGTCTTGTTATTTAGATAGTTCAAAATGCCGACGCGGTGGCTGAGCGGTCAAGACAAGCGATTATTTGTGCTCGCTCGACTGCCCGTTTGTGGGTTCGAGTCCCACCTGCAGGCATGGATATTGTGTTATTACGCGCAGTGTATTCCGCCCCCCACTGGTGCCAAGGCCGTAGCCAGAAACAACATTCAAGAGTTGCTGGGTTGAAATTCAAGGGGAGCTCACTAGTCTTATTATGTGTCCCAAAAACAGCGACCTCGGCTTTTATTCCTTAAATATTGATCTTACACATATATAATAAATTACAAAGTTGAGTAAAAAAAGTGCAGAATTTTATAAAATCGATAAAAATTTTCAGTGGATTAAATTTGAAGAAATACAGAATTTAAATTTTTATTCGGCCCCCGTACAAAAACATTTCAAATCAGTAAAATGTGCCCCATACACTAATAAGGTGATGTACAAAATTTCAGCATTTTATCATAAAAAGTCCCAGAGATATGTTTAAACAAAGTTGGTGAGGGATTAATCACAAATTAAAATGTAAATGTTCACAGCAAAAGTGCAAATGACGCAACGCAGAAATGCATCATAGAAATGCATATATATATATATATATATATATATTTTATTTTATTTTTTTTTGTCGTCCCAAGCCGGGGGAGGGTTGCCTAATCAGGTTTATAGCTGCTTAAAAACCCCGGCCGGGTTAGTAGATTTTTTAGTAGATACTTTTGTACCAATAAATAGCAAAATTATTATTTATTTATGTAATCATTGTTTTCTTTCGTAATTTGTGTAAGGCCCCTGAAACGCGATCTGTCGACATGGTTTTTCCCCTCTGAGAACCCATGTCGATACATCGAAAAGTGGTTTAAGTCAGCATTATTGTCTTTTCATTCATTAGAAATGTTTGTGTACGGGGGCCGTATAAAAGTTTAAATTTTGTATTTCTTAAAATGTAATTCCCTTGAAAATTTAAATCGATTTCATAAAATTCTGTACCCTTTTTTTTACGCAACTTTGTAATAAATTATATATGCCTAAGATCAATATTTAAGGAATAAAAGCCGAGGTCAATGTTTTTCGGACACCCTGTATATTGAGCTCAATATTATTATCATATTTTCAATCCATGCAAATTATTAACAAATAATGAATTTCATATTTATATTTGTAGGCTAAGAGTTGATTAGAAATATATATATATATAGCTACTATGCATCAATGGTAATGAATAATAATTACAATTGATTTTAATATAAGCATTATTTAGAAGCAAAGCTGTTAATCGAAGAAAATTTCAGATAGTAAATGCAAGTTAACACTTAATATTAATTCTTAACTACTTATCAGTTCATTTTGACTTTATGATGTATAACAGTAAACGCCGCAATAATTCAAAACATTAATTTAAATTAAATATGTATATAATATTAATCATCTGTGTAACCACAAATTTAACTAAATTAAAAAATCATAATAAAAAGAAGTAATTTATAAAAGTATGTTATAAATCAATTTTTATGCAAAATTTGGATGATATATTGCATGAAATTCCATATCACTACTAAAATTGTAACATTTTTATCAAGAGGGGGAGGTTGAGTATACCTCTTGGGGGGCTTAGCCCCCTCTGGCGCTTGCCTAGCTACGGGCCTAACTGGTGAGTCGAAACAACGTCATGTGACGGCTAAATAGTTCACAATTCTGTCCGATGTATAAGCGAATGATGGATATATCAAGTGCCCGGTCATTTGTAATAAATAAATAGATAGTTCAAAGTATGGTGTTGTTGTTGTTGAGACCCAAACCGTCCGACCTACCAGAAAGGTGTAAGGTAACCGTTTGGACGGCCGAAAAGTGCCACCCAATTTGGACCAGAATCCAGTGGGGGAGGCATCCACAGGGACCGTACCCTCCTTCCCCTACCACTAACCTCTCGGAAGGACTTTCGGACCCACATGTTTAACGTGATCGTACTCCGCATGAACACGGCGGCAGTTGTGGCAGCGTGCAAATCCAGCGCGCAAACCACCGGGCTACCGCGCCCGAAATGTGCTAATAGCACGCGGTGTTCCCAGGTGGTCACCCACCCAAGTACTAACCGCGCCATATGCTGTTGACTTCGGTGATCTAACGAGAACCGGTGAAGCGAAGTTCTTTTCGGTCGCGAAGTAGTGATAAAACGCAAGAATTTGAGCTTCGTTATAAAGTTTTTGCAATCCTTTCCGTATTTTTATCAGACGATTTTTAAGCAGCATCAAATAAAATGAAGTGAATCACAAAAAAAAAAAAAAAATTATACCACCGCAGTAAATCATTGGACCCATTCCTTGCACTATAAAAGTAACGTCTGACTGAGGCAACTAACTCTTCATTTTATGTTCGTCCGCATTCTTCAAATAAGGGCGTTGGTTGTCGACGGCAAGAAAGGCTTCCAGCATCCGTATTCGTAAAGAAATTCTCCCCGTTTGATAACAAAAGGGGGTTTGCGTATTTAGAAGGGGCGGAGGTACCAAAAAACTCCCAAAAGTGTTCCACAAGGCTGCATCACACGGTCTATATACAAAACCGTCTCCGATTCGAGGGAATTCCTCTCCAAGTAAAAAGGTATGCACGCGTTCGCACTATGAAGAATACCATGAAAATGCCACAAGTGAGGATGGGGTTCAGTTAGCTAGCTCTTTCAGGTTAAGTGAAATTAGGAGCGGTTCCAACTGAATGTGTCCAGCTTCCAGAAAATGACTGCCATTGAAGATTCCATCTGGATGCCATCACTTTGAAATCCACAGAACTTGGGTTTCTTTTGTGGGAAAGCGTTTTCAGGCTCCCACAACAGTTTTTCAGCGTCAAGTAAAATCGATGCTTGATATTACAAAATTGGGAGACGAAAGTTCGTAAATCATCGAACGTTGAATAGGAGGGCTTTGTTCTGGTCCATCCCACGGCCGGGCTCGATTTTTCTTGCGCGGATTTGGGTCGGCTGGGCGTGAACTGAACGCACCCCTAGTGAAAAAATAAAGCAAATAGGATAACAAACTTTGCAACAACGAAAGATAGATGAAAATAGTCAATTTACAAATATCCAGGTGATCCTGATAAATCATCATCGCGAATTAATGTTCCTTTTAATGAATTTGAGCCTGGGCTACAGATGCCGTTCAAACCTTGGATATCATAAAGAGTAAACTGAGTCTTCCTATGTTTTCCAATACTAGAAATCCGGGAGTAACATCTCACTCTGAACTCTCACTTTAACCTCGTGGTTTCGGTGAGAATGTGCCAAAAATCTTCCCTAACTGACTAATTTTATATGACTTTCTACTCTTCAACTGTTAATCACTTTCTGTCATCGCTTTCTTTTCGTACGCTAATGGGACTTCAACTTCGACTACCCGGGCGGATCGTAAGTGACGATACCCTTTCTTAATTACTTCGCGGAAGTGGGGGGGGGGGGGTCATCCCAAAAAACTTCCTGTTTAAGCCCAGCCCACGTAAGAAAGATCTTTGGACCGTTTCGGGAAAAAATGTACGGTATATATTTAGGATACATGCGGTTCAAACCTGTAGATATCCTATATAATAAATGGTTGACACAGATTTCCCAAAATGGTCCAAAGATCTTTAAGTGGGTTGGACCTTAAAAGTGGTCGACGTTCAAATCCCATTAGCGTACGAAAAGAAGACGTGGACATAAAGGGATTAACAGTTGACGAGCAGAAAGCCAAATAAAAGTAATCAATTTGAGAGCAGTTTTTGCACGTTCTCGTCAAAACCGCAAAGTCAAAGTGGGAGTTTAGGGTAAGATGTTACTCAAAGATTTTTAATATTGGAGAAGAGGGGCAGATTCCATCTATTCTTTACGGTATCTACGTTCAAACCTGAAAAGGGTTATGCATTCTTCAAAGCAGCAGGGATAGATGGTCAGGTGTGAACTTTGTAACTTTCGTTCGACGCCTTGCTATGGAACAAAAGTTGATTGACTGAAATTTAAAAAATCGCGTTTGAAGGAAGCATTAATCCAGGTTGATTTTCACTTAACTTTAATATATTTGAAATGATGTTCGGAATCCGTGGCGTTATGAAATAATAGTATTGTTTTATACACTTTCATTTACACTGATTTGAAACTGTGTGGCTCAATAGAACAAGCCTCTATTTAACAAAATTGAAGTAATCCCTCTTCAATTTTTTTAAATATTTGTAAGCAGCTGATGTCTCCGATGTGAATCGAACCGCCGATCTTCAACTATTCAGACTATACGCTATCATTAAGCTATTATGACGATTATCTTTTCTTTCTGTAAATGGAGTAGACCTTACATTTTGTTCCTCCAGATTTCAGTTTGAATTGAAACTTCAAAACTCATAGACTTCCTCATTCTTCTGACATTTTATAAAAAGTAACACCATATTCATCATTTTTGAATGCCCTGCATTTTTTTGTATATTTCTTTCAAAAAACCATTTGAAAATTGGGGGGGGGGGGGGGGGGTTGAACGTTCGATCGCGTTTAAAATCAATAAGGTACGGATTGTAATAATCGTAAGAAATTATGTTCTAAACGCTCCTTTAATTTGTGAGATATAACATCCACACACACAGACAGACATCACCTCAAAAACGATCGCTTCGAGTTTAGATATGCTTGAAAAGTGCTCTTCCGTCGAAAACTCGAATTCAAAATTTCTACCCCGTCACAATACTTTCCCTATGCATTATACTATGTATGTAGAGAAAGTAAAAAGGAGGCAGTCCCCAAAAGTTGTCTCATTAAGTAAGGCCTATATGTCAGCGTAAAAAATATGTACGATAACCCTAAAAATTCCTTGAGTTAATTCATTGGCTAATACTTTGACACTATGTATATTATTACCTTACATGTATTTACCCTTACATGTATAAAGGCAGCAGCCCCCCCCCCCCCTAAAGTTGTCTCATTAAGTAGCGCTTATATGTCAGCATAGAAAATATATACGGTAACACTAAAACTTCTCGAGTTTATCCATTGTCTTATACTTGTGCACTACGTATATTAAGTAACCCTTACATATATAAAGGGGGCAGTCCCCTAAAGTTGTCTCATTAAGTAGCGTTTATATGTCAGCATAAAAAATATACGATAACCCTAAAACTTCTCGAACTAATCCATTGACTTATACGTTGACACTATGTATAGTAAGTAACCCTTACATACATGAAGGGGACTGTCCCCTAAAGTTGTCTCATTAAGTAGCGCTTATATGTCAGCATAAAAAATATACGATAACCCTAAAACGTCTCGAGTTAATCCATTGGCTTATACTTTGGCACTATGTACATTAACAGGCCACTCAAATAGCGGCTGTAAACCCTAGGGTCAGTCGAGTAGCCTAGGTGTTCGACTATGTACCTTAAGAAACCCTTACATGTAAAAAAGAGGCAATCCCCTTAAGTTGTCTCATTAAGTAGAGTCTATATGTCAGCATAAAAAATATACGATAACCCTAAAGCTTCTCAAGTTAATCCTTTGGCTTATACTGTGACACTGTATACACTCTATAACAAAAAAAATCGACGCACCAAGAAGGAGTTGTGCAATTGTGATAAAAATTGGTGGATGTGAAGAACATACATAGAAAAAGAATCGCTTAAAATTTCAGAACAAGTTAATGATTTAGAGTTTGACCGTATACAAAGGGAGGAAGTCAATAAGGCGTTGGTCCACCTCTGGCCTGGATGCAAGATGTCACCCGGTGTGGCATAGACTGATAAAGTTCACGGATGGTGTCCTGCGGAAGGTCTTGCCAAATTGTCTCCAACTGTCGGGCTAAATCGTCAACATTCCGGGGTGGTTGCAATCGCCTTCCCATAACGTCCCACATGTGCTCTATGGGAGAGAGATCAAGAGACCCAGCTGGCCAAGGAAGCATTGGACAAGCTTGAAGATAATTCATAGCAACACGTGCCGTGTGCGGTCGGGCATTATCTTGTTGAAAAGTAAGTCCGGGGTGTCCAAAAAGAACGGTAACACAACCGTGCGTCGTAGAATTTTGTCTACGTACCGCTGTGCTGTCAGTGTGCCAAAGGGGTCCGGCTATCAAAGGAGATGGCACCCCAGACCATACCCACCTGCAGATATACACCTGCCCAAACATATACCTGCTGAATGCGCAGTTCCGATGCGATGGAGCTCCCACTATTTATTCATCGGACACCAAATTTAATTCATTGGCATGTTCGCTCAAAATGTCTTTGCATACGAAATTTCATTATAATCGGACAACTCCTTCTTGGTGCGTCGATTTTTTTTGTTATAGCGTATATTAAGTAACCCCTCCAAACAAAAACTGATACACATCCTAACCCAGCCCGACTACATATAAAGTTCAGTTCAAGGAACCCAAAGGTTATTGTACTAAAACTACGCAGAAGAAAAACCTAAAATACAGTACTGTCATCTTCGTAGATTTATAACAAGTTAATGTTTGCAGGATTCTCGAAATCTATATCTGCCTTACACGCGTTTCGAGATGAAAATAATTTCTTCTTTTCTAAAAGTAAATAGTCAGTAACTTTCTTGGAAAATTGTTACAACTCCTCAAGATTTTTAAACATCCCGTTTTGTTTACGAAATGAAAATGAAGATCATTCATCCAGGGACTATTTCAGAGATTTTAAAAAGAAATAAGATCAGTATGCAATTGGTGTCTAAATTGACTTTAAGGCTCAGAACTTTAGAAACCATCATCTCAGTCCATTGAAAAAGGAGTTTTAACATCCATATGTATACATTTAGATAGTTTTTTCTGGTTAGCATAAACAGAATTGTTTATTTTTATTTTATATATAACTATGCTGGGTTCAACGGCATCTACTTAAGTTGTTTCTCTGAAATACCCCATCCTAATTTAAAATATGAAATATATATTTTGCGTTTTATTTCCTGGTTGTTTGTTTATAATGATAAAACATTATTGAGCAGCTTATACCAGTGTGTGTTCTATTGTAAATTTAAGAATTTTATAACTATATCCTCAAAATTTACTATATTGTTTTTCTCACATTTGCTATGTTGGTTTTGTCATTTGTGTTATATTAATTTTCTCATGCTTGCTTACAATGTTCTTTTACTTTTGAACCAGACCGCCCGACCTACCCGAAAGTGTAAGGTGTAAGGTATAAGACAGTGCCACCCGATTTAGACCGGAATCAAGTGGGGGTTATTGCTTTCACGAAACTTTTCGATTTCGAAATTTTAATGCCAATATATGTTTTAAGACGTCCTGAACACGTTTTGACTATTTTTGGAGCGATGTCCGTCCTTCTGTCTGTCAGTCTGTTTGTCTATCTTGTCAGTCTGCTTGTCTGATGTCTGTGGTCGAATTCTTGTGTAAGCGATAGCAGCCACAAATATTAATGGAATTTCAAAACTTTTGTCCCGCTTTGTTATCAAAAAAATCTACAACTAGTTAGGATTTCTTTTAAATTCGAGCGAAAATTTCAAAATTTATTCGACATTTTATATTTCCTCAACACGGCAGCATAAGACAAAATTTGACATAATCAGACATAAAAGTGTTTATTTATGGCTCAATTATTGCGAGAATTAATAGTTTCAATCACTGTTGTGAAAAATAGCCGCGATCCATTTTTTTTTGTTCGTGACGTCATTAGCCCCCCCGGGGGGGGGGGGGCAAGTTACTTCCCCGACGGGGGTACATTGTCTAGTATGATATCAATCAAAATATTTTTTCAAATCCTTTAAAGTGAAGGGTAACACGTTATAGTTGTAATAATTTCGACCCACGATAACGATTTTTAAAATTTTTTTCTTGTAAAATTTAAAAAAAAACTGAATTCTAGTAGGAGAAGGTCGAGTTGATCATTTACAAATATTCTGCCATTTGTGTTATTTATTCAGGGGGAAAATATTAAATTATTTATACTGTTTTTTTCTGTCGCACATTAATTGCTATTGTATTTTCTTCATACAGAAAAAGAAAGATACTTTTTTACATTATTATTAATTAATTATAAAATTAACAAAACATGTTACGTATGTGACACCAAAAGAGGTCACACACACACAATGTATATTAATAACAGAAAATAATAGAATATAATTAATAGGACGTATAGGAAATTAATGGGATACACATTACTAGCAAATCAACTCCGCGTCCAGCATTCCTCTGCAAAATTGATTTATTTTTCACATTATTTGTTTTGTGTCAATATGCATTATCTTTTGAAATCATGCTTTACTGCTGGGACTTCTAGTCTTCTTAGAATTTAGGGCAAACGATTTTCCGATGGAATTCATATTATGTCATTCAAGAAATAAAAGCAATTTTATACTCTCTAATTAATTAATGCTTTTAGTTTAGTTTCAAAAAGTGTGATAAATGATGTTTTGATTGTGGTTTTAAAGTCTTTGTGTTTTTCCCGTTAAAATTATGCCATTGCAATTTTTTTTATTGCAGAACGTTTGATTGTTTAAAATTCAATTATAGAACGGAATGGTAATTTGTCCAGCACATGTATTTTGAGATTTGAACCCATTTGAAAAGAGGGCATTTGTTTAATCCGTTATTCCAATTGTTCTCGATGTAGGAAATAATGATCCGTTTTTTAAAATAAAATATTTTAATTAAAGGTACAAGTTATTTATATACGGGAACCTCCTCAACGTTAAAGGATGTGAAATATTTACTACCATAGCAGATACTTCATATCCTTTACTTTTATCACTAATAATATTTATCACTAATAATAGTCACCTTTGTCACTAATAATAGTAATCTACTATTATTATTTATTTTATTTGTAATATTTTAAACTTTATAAATTTAACTTTGCATAACAGTGGAACTTAAAACAGACGTTAAAAGAACTTAAGGCATTGAAGGAACTTAAAGGACATTAAAGGAACTTTAGGCAGACATTCCATAGGATTTTGTAACTAAAGTCGGTAATCGTCAGCATCACAAAATCAATTATATTTCTTAGATTATTCCTTAGATTATTTAAATCAGTAAAGAACCTGCAGTTTTTGCATTAACGCTATATTAACAAATAATTTAAATGAAATATTTGTGTCAATATGCATTATCTTCTGAAATCATACTTTACTTCTAAGACTTACTTCTAGACTTCTTAGAATCTAGGGCAAACGATTTTCCGGCTGAATCCATATTATGTCATTCAAGAAATAAACGCAATTTTATATTCTTTAATTTATTAATACATTGAGTTAGTTTAGTTTCAAAAAGTGTGATAAAGGATGTTTTGATTGTGGTTTCAAAGTTTTGATGTTTTTCCCGTTTAAAATTATGTCATTGCAATTTTTTTATTGCAGAACGTTTGATTAATTAAAATGCAATTATAAAACAGAATGGTAATTGGTCCAGCACATGTATTTTGAGATTTGAACCCATTTCAAAAAGAGGGCATTTGTTTAATCCGTTATTTCAATTGTTCTCTATGTAATTTAAGTAGAAAATAATGATTCACTTTTTAAATTACAATATTTTAATTAAAAGTATAAGTAATTTATAGATAGGAACATCCTCAAAGTTAAAGGATATGAAATATTTATTACAATAGCGGATACTTCATATCATTTACCTTTATCACTAATAATAGTTATCACTAATAGTCATTTTTGTCACAAATAATAGTTATCATTAATAATAGTCACCTTTGTCACTAATAATAGTTATCACTAATAATAGTCACCTTTGTCACTATTAATAGTTCTCTACTATTATTGTTTATTTTATTTGTAATATTTTGAACTTTATAAATTGTTTAACTTTATATAACAGTAGAACTTAAGACAGACGTTAAAAGGAACTTGAACTTAAAGGACATTAAAGGAACTTTAGGCAAACATTCTATAGGTTTTTGTAACTAAGGTCGGTAATTGTCAGCATCACAAAATCGATTTTATTGCTTTTACAGTATAGTGGTCAAAAGTGGTAAGTTATTAAAAAAGTTAGTAAAGTTATTTTTGTCACTTTGTGTTTACTTCACAAATAAAACATTTTACTGATGAATATTTTATATTGCAGGAAGTACATCCCAATTTTACGGATATAAAGGGCACTCCGGTCTGTAATTTTGTATGCGCGAGGGACATCGTTAAAATTGCGGTGTTCACTCTGTAGTACGTGTTGGAACAAAATACCTTTATATTTGCCTTAGATTATTTAAATCAGTAAAGAACTTGTAGTTTTTGCATGTAAGCGATATTAACAAATGATTTAAAACAACTATTATTTACGTAGTACATATTTTGTGTTTAACACTAGTTTCAAAGTTCACGTCATTTAAAGGCAACAATGAATTGAGTTTGTAGAGTATATGTTCAATTTTCAAGAACTTATTTACGTGCTACATATTTTGTGTTTAATTTCAGTTTCAAAGTTTACGTAATTTAAAAACAACGATAAATTGAGTTTGTGGAGTATGTGTTCAATTTTCAAGAACTTATTTACGTGGTACATATTTTGTGTTTAACTGCAGTTTCAAAGATTACGTCATTTAAAAGCAACTGTGAATTGAGTTTGTAAAGTATATGCTCAATTTTCAATAACTTATTTACATAGTACATATTTTGTGTTTAATTTCAGTTTCAAAGTTTACGTAGTTTAAAACCAACAATGAATTGAATTTGTAAAGTATATGTTCAATTTTCAAGAACTTATTTACTTGGTACATATTTTGTGTTTAATTCCATTTTCAAAGTTCACGTCATTTAAAAGCAACAATAAACTGTAGGGTATATGTTCAAGTTTCAAGAACTTATTTACGTGGTACATATTTTGTGTTTAATTTCAGTTTCAAAGTTTGCGTAATTTAAAAAGAAAAACAATAATGAATTGAGTTTGTAGAGTATATGTTCAATTTTCAAGAACTTATTTACGTGGTACATATTTTGTGTTTAACTGCAGTTTCAAAGATAACGTAATTTAAAAGCAATAGCTAATTGAGTTTGTAAAGTATATGTTCAATTTTCAATAACTAATTCACATAGTACATATTTTGTGTTTAATTTCAGTTTCAAAGTTTACGTAATTTAAAAATAACAATGAATTGAGTTTGTAAAGTATATGTTCAATTTTCAAGAACTTATTTACGTGGTACATAGTTTGTGTTTAATTTCAGTTTCAAAGTTTACGTAATTTAAAAACAACAATGACTTGGATTTTTAGAGTATAAGTTCAACTTTCAAGAACTTTTCTGAAAAAAAAAATAGTTTACAATAATAATTCAGCGAATACTGTATAATATATAAAATTAAAAACAAAAAAATGTAGTTATGTAACAAGGTTTTTAAACTGAAACCATATAAACATGCAGCAACAAACATCTAAATACCATCTATATACCGATTAAGTAATGAATTAGGAGTTAGTTATCGTGCTAACGGACAGACAGACAGACAGACAGACAGAATGAACAAAGTCATAAACACTTTTCAACTTTGTTGTAAAGTGTTAATAAACAGGGATTCATACAGTAAAGTAGAACGGGGGTTATTACAACTAATCAAAAGAAATGATTTTTCGTAAAGGGGTTGAAAGTTATCTTTAACCACAAGTTGGTCAAGAGCCGTGGACTGTTTACCATTTTTAATGTCCCGAGCATGTTCAGCCAACCGTATATCAACCGTACGTTTAGTGCTACTAATATAAAACTTAAATTCGTTATCAGGAGAAAGAAGGGGTACCACATATACCTCAGCTTGGCATTTAAAGTTTTCCTCATCCTTAAATTTATCCGTGCGAGTACAATTAAACAAAGTGGTAACATTCCAGTGAGCTGGTCTAAAATTAAACTCGGTGCAAAATTGAAAAAGCGGACGAAAAATTTTGGGGTAATTTTGGAAACTGGCTTTAAATGGCATACGGTCGTTATTGGAAATAGCTTAAATAAATTGGGCTAAATAAATTTACGGCGAATTTGAGAATTTTTTTTATAAATGAACTCAAAAGGGTAAGCAGCATCCTGGTCAAGTTTAAAGATGAAATGAATTTCATTAGTTAAACTATTTTTTTTAACTAATGAAATTAATTTCATCTTTAAACTTGGCCAAGATGTTGCTTATTCTTTTGAGTTCATTTATGAAAAAAATTCTTTAACTAATGAAACTGATTTCATCTTTAAACTTGGCCAGGATGTTGCTTACTCTTTTGAGTTCATTTATAAAAAAAATTCTCGAATTCGCCGTAAATTTATTCAGCCCAATTCTAAACTCATTTCCATTAACGTCCGTATACCATTTAAAGCCAGTTTTCCATATCACTCAAACAATTTTCGTCCCCTTATCCAATTTTACACCGAGTTTAATTTTAGACCAGCTCACCCGAATGTTACCACTTTGTTTAATCGTATTCGCACTGATAAATTTAAGGATAAGGAAAACTTTAAATGCCCAGCTGGAGTACATGTGGTACCCCTTCTTTCTCCTAATAACGAATTTAAGTTTTATATTGGTAGCACTAAACGTACAGTTGGTATACGGTTGGCCGAACATGCTCGGGACATTAAAAATGGTAAACAGTCCACGGCTCTTGCTCATCTTGTAGTTAAAGATAACTTTCAACCCTTTTACGAAAAATCATTTCTTTTGATTAGTTATAATAACCCCCGTTCTACTTTACTGTATGAATCCCTGTTTATTAACACTTTACAACAAAGT
Organism: Amaurobius ferox; assembly: GCA_951213105.1. NCBI lineage: Eukaryota > Metazoa > Arthropoda > Arachnida > Araneae > Amaurobiidae > Amaurobius > Amaurobius ferox. Next base: position 81,799,836 of record OX578150.1, read on the forward strand.
TGAAAAGTGTTTATGACTTTGTTCATTCTGTCTGTCTGTCTGTCTGTCTGTCCGTTAGCACGATAACTACCGTAAAAATGACTTAATCAAAATTCAATTTTAGTATGTTTTGTCAGACGGTCTATAGGACCTATGGGAATATAAATGAATAATATCACCTAATTAGTTTTGGATTGAACCCGGGTTGAAAAAATGGAATACATTGAGCCCTATGGGACCTAATTTTTCAAGCATTTTTTAAGCGGATTTAAAATTCACAAATTGCTTCGAAAATTTTAGGCAATATTCAAATTGTTCCATAAATTATATAAAAAAAAATTCAGCGAAATATATTCAGTAGTTTTTTAAATAAAAATTAAAATAATAATAACACCTCTTATATGAAGCGATCACGTGTCCATGATATGAAACGATCACATGACCCACTTCAAAATGATATATGGCATCCATCTTGTCTCAAAATCGTGATTTTTAAAGTTCTTTCTAATTCATATTGAGTGTTGTATCCATCCTAAAACTACTTTATTTTGGCCTAAATTCTGTGCATCTACATACTTTAACAACGCAATGACAATATATTTCAGTTTAAATGCTCATACAAATTTGATTATTTCTACTATTAAGCCTATTTTTCACCTATGTAAAATGTAAACAGCAAAATATGTAGAATGAGTTGTATTAGAATCGCTGTAATTCTTTAACACAAAATCATTTAGTCCATGGAGTCTGCATGGCTGATATGAATGAAATATTCATTGATTTTAGAAATAGAAGGACGATAATTTTCGATGAAGTTTTACGCATAGAGTTTTACTTACTTGTAGCTCCATGGTCTTAATTTTTAAATAATATAAATTATTATAGTATTGTGATGAATGGCATGAATGGGGGAATTATTTATGAATGAAATGTTGCTTTTATAGAGAGAGCCAGGCGTGTTATTTTTTCTATGACGTCATTTGAATGGATTTCAGTTGTTTTCGATGAAGTTTTCAAATATAATAAATTATCGTAGTATTATGATAATTCTAAAATTATTACCGAGGAATGTATCACATTTTAGAGATGTTTAAACCAGGCAATTTATATTTTAATGCCGTCATTTGAATGAAGTTAATTTTTTTCGATGAAGGTTTAAGGTTTCAAATATAATAAATTAATGTAGTATTGTGATAAGTTTTAAAATATTACCGAGGAATGTATTGCATTTTAGACATGTTTAAATAAAATTGCATTGAAGTTGGAAAGTGTTTCATAATCAATGCTTTAAGCATGATTGATCTTTCTTGTTTATCTATATCCTGCGTCTGCATGTAATTTTAATCCTGTGCATGTTTTAAGCTACGCTTGGCGACTCGTTCTCGATTCCATGTACGTCAAGCCGTTACAATGTTATCTCTAGGTTTTAATATTAATTCCTCGTAATTTATGCTTAATATGGAACTTGACAATTTGTCCTTCTAATTTGTATTATAAAACGTGGTCAATTTAATTTTCTTGTTCGTATTTTATATATTGGTGTATCAAAGTTTTTTTTTTTTAATGATGACGATTGTTATATGCAAATTTGGCCTACCAATATGGATGGTATTTAAGCATGTAATTTGCGAATTTCATTTAATGCCACTGAGGAAGGGTTTAAAGATGCCCGAAAGCGCTCTGTCTTTTAATTTTTATATATACATATATAGGAGGTTTAAATGACTTTTTTAAAATCTAAAGATTTGTCTTTAATTTATTACTTAATCGTTTTATAGTTATGACGTGTTACCACTCTTAGTACCATCTATATACCATCAACACCAAATAAGCTTAAGGCCTTTTTACATGATGCAAGAAACTGAATCTCTTAATTGAACTGCCAATTAATTTTGTGAAATTGCATCATGTAGAACGATGGATTTCTCATGTTCACCTTCTTGAATGAACTTTTGCATCTCCAAAGATCATTCATTTTCACGACTGTTACTGACCAATTAGGACGGTTACTACGTACGACAAATACTACTTTACTACTGATGTATTAAATTGAGATTCTTTTACATATAAATAAATAAAAAACTCATTGAAATGCTCATTTGTCTGACAGTTATCTTACTCACATTATATAGTTATCTTACTCACATTATATAGTTATCTTACTCATATTATATAGTTATCTTACTCACATTATATAGTTATCTTACTCACATTATATAGTTATCTTACATTATATATATATATCTTACTCACATTATATAGTTATCTTACTCCTATTATATAGTTATCTTACTCACATTATATAGTTATCTTACCCACACAGTTATCGTAACTACATTATAGTTACACTAACACAGTAAAAGTGGCTTTCTATTTGAAATGGTCAGTCAAAATCGAAAAACATGAAGTCAATTTTCAGTTCTTTTTATATATATTTAAATTTATTCAACGTATTTAAACTTATTTAATAAGCGTTTTAAATGTTATAAAATTAAAATTTAAAATTATTTTTAAAATTTCAAAATTTATACAAAAACACATACTAATACACATTCTAAATAGTTTGAATGTATGTAAAAATTCAAGGAAACTGAAAATTCAAGTAGGAAATTGGAAACTTTCTCATTAAATCTCGAGTTCGAAATTTTTCGAGGGCATACTAGTCGAAACTGGCGTAAGAGAGTAAAAATAGATTCATATATCGCAATTTCTCCGTACCGCCTTTCCCCGCAAAATCTTATCGCCAAAATAAGTGATAAATTTTAATACATGGAATCATCCCGTGACGTCAATTGATTAAAACCACGTGACACCGCGCCGGTGGTTCCGCTGACTGGTGGGTGGGTTATGTGCTCAGAGAAACCAAACAAAAAAACAAAGCAATGAACCAGATAAAACGCAAAGGAAAAACGGGGGCGCGGGTAAGTTTTATACGGGTTGATACGGGATCTGTGTAGGCGATATCTAGATGTTGATGTGACTAGAGAGCTAGCTGTCACACCCTACGACCGGGGATCGATCTACGAGCCAGCTGCGCTACAAATGACTTTTTTCTGTTTGTAAATCAAAAACTGTGAGAATCAGAGGACTAGTTGTTCGATGGGAAAAAAAGTCCACTGTGTGGTGTTTTACAACGCCGAGGAGAGATTTCTTTAAACAGTTGCTGAATTTCCCCCTCGATTTACGAATCTCAGGTCGTCACCCCCCCCCCCCCCTTATTTTCCGTACCCCGCAGTTCAAATATGTATGATAGCAGGTGCGGTGGTTGATAAGCGCTGGATTGATGTTCTTGAGACTGGGTAGACGACCACCTTTTTGATGGAGAGAAGACAAGTTTAGATGATTCTTGGGTTGAATGAGACTTGGGTAGACGACTTCCCTTTTCATGGAGAGAAACAGGGCCGTAGCCAGAGACGAAATTCAAGACGGGCTGAAATAAAAGTCAAGGGGGCTGGCTCACAGCAACGAAGTCCCTAGGACAATAAACATGGATTTTCACGTTCACTCGATAATTCGAACATATTTTGTCTGTGACACCCTCTAAAATAACAAATATTCGAAAACGATATTTGCCTATGTTGATTTTATCACATGATCTACCATTATAACAAATATGGCATTACTTAATAAATCTGGAATTTCACACTCATTCACCAATTGAAACACTGTTTATACTTTAGACACAAAATAATAAATATTTGAAAACAGCAATTATTCATGTTGATTATATCATACAATCTACCTTGTACCGAATTTCAAGTTCCTACCTCAATGAACTTAGTTTTACGTTCATTTGACAATTTGAACATGTTTGCCAGTAACACCCTAAAAAATAATAAGTATTTGAAAAACCAATTTCCTGAGTTGATTTTATTATATGGTCCAACCTTTGTATTAAATATCCTTTCCCTTGCTCAATTAGCCTGGAGTTCCCCGTGCACTCGACAATTCGAACATTATTTTCCTACGACACCCTTAAAATATTAAATATCTGAAATACCATTTACCTAAGGTGATTTTATCACATGAACCACCTTTATAAAAAATCTGATGTGGGCAGCACATGACTTTCCTTATATAATGCAATGAATTTACTACTTTTTCAGTAAAAAAAAACTATTCTTATAGTAGATATTTATATTCTTTCCAAGATATTGAATTTTCGTCAATTAGTCGTCATTTTCATTGATTTAGCGTCATTTTCATCCATATGGCGAGTTTTCCGTTAATTTAGCAACATTTAAAAAAGTCGCCAAGTTGGTGACATTTCACCAAATTCGTCGCTAAAATCCAGTCAAGCGTTATGGACGAAGAAATAAGTTATTCTTACAGCAGATAAATGTCAATTGCAGTTCAAATACAAAAGTATTACTCAAAGTATCTTTTTTATAAATGGAACGAGCTAGTTCCACGAGAATGATGTCACCCAATTTATCGCATGGTATTGCATATGAAAAGTGAACATGTTTCTCAATAGGAAATATTTTTTTTATTTTATATGATTTTTTGATAATTTTTTGAAAAATGTGCAATATCTCGAGAACGATTCATGCTAGCGTTCTAAATTTTATGTCAATAGTTTTCTAATGAAAAATTGCATAAGAAATGTCTATTTGCGTAACTTTATTAGAGGTTTTGATTTTTTCATGATATTTTCAAAATTTTACTCTCAAATTTAGGTGGGTTCTAAATATTCAATTGCGTATAAAAACAATAGGCTGCCAGTATTCACGGATTGTAATTTTTGTACTAAATTTCGTTCGAATCGGTCCATTCGTTCGTCAGTTATCGTCTCCACAGACCTACTGGCACATACACACACACACACACATACTTTCACACACACACACACAGACAGACATACTTTCACACACACACACACACACCTACTTTTCCACACACACACACACACATGCTTTCACACACACACACGCAGACATCACCTCAAAAATGTTCGATTCGTGGTCAGGGATGCTTGAAACCTGCTCTCCCGTCGAAAACTCGAATTCAAATTTTCAACCCCGTCACAATACTTTACATTATTGTATATAAGGAAAGTAAAAAAATTTGAAGTCCTTATTTCAGTACATCTAGAGTTTTAAATTCATTCCACCCGCCGCACATCTTTACCCTAGTAGCAAACCGATATTGACCAATATTGGCTTTTTATTGGCTTCAATGGTATTCAATATTGGACCAATATAAAAAGATGTGCATTTTAATGGTATCGGTCCAATATTGGCCTAAAATATTGGGACAATATTACGCCAATATTTCCAATGCAACACCAATATTGTGATACTGTAATGAAAACATGAGCCAACATTGGAGGCCAATGGAACCCCAATATATGCCAAATATCGGGATTACATTGGAAATATTTCCAATGTAATGCCAGGATATACAATATTGGTTTATACTAGGGTACTTATATTAGCTCCTAAAATAATAAATATTTAAAAACAACCATTATTCATGTTGATCTTATGCTTATCATATACTTATCATATCACCTTTGTACCAAATTTCAAAACCCTAGCTTCAAAAACCTGGAGTTCCACGTGCACTTGACAATTCGAAACTTATTTTGTTTAGAATCAGCACCCCCCCCCCCCCCCCCAATCCTCCCTTCTCTCTCTCTCTCTATTTCTCTCTCTCTTTTTACTTTCCTTACATATATAATGTAGAAGGGAAGTATTGTGACGGGGTCGAAAACGCGAATTCGAATTTTCGACGGGAGAGCACGTTTCAAGCATCCCTGATCACGAATCAAACATTTTTGAGGTGATGTCTGTGTGTGATAGTGTGTGTGTGTGTGTGTCAGTGAGCCTGTGGAGACGATAACTGACGAACAAATGAACCGATTCGAACGAAATGTGATACAAAAATCACAATTCATGAATACAAGAAGCCTATTGCTTTTAAACGTAATCGAATGTTCAGAACCCCCCTAAATTGTCCAGTCAAATTTTGAAAAAATCGTCAAAAAATCAAAACCTTTAATAAAGTTACGCAAATAGACATTTCTAATGTAATTTTTCCCTAGAAAACGATTGGCATAAACTTTAGAACGCTAGCATGAACCGCTCTCGAGATATTGCACATATTTAAAATAAATTTATTAAAAAATCCCATAAATTATAAAAAATATATTAACTGTTGAGAAATATGTTGACTTTTCATATGTAATATCATGCGATAAATTGGGTGACATCATTTTCGTGGATCTAGCTCGTTCCATTCATGAGAAAAAATACGTTGAGTAATACTTTTGTATTTGAACGCCAATAGTTATTTATATGCTATAACAATAACTTCTTTCTCCATCCATAACGCTTGGCGAGATTTTGGCGCCGAATTTGGCGGAATGTCGCCAGCTTGGCGACTTTTTTTAATGTTGCCAAATTAACGGAAATCTCGCCAAATGGATAAAAATGACACTAAATCAGTGAAAATGACGACTAATTGATGAAAATTCAATTTCTTGGAATGAATATAAATAGCTACTATAAGAAAAACCTATTTTTTTATTGTAAAAATAGTAAATTCATTGCATTATATAAGGAGAGTCATGTGTTGTCCACATCAGATTTTCCCTTTTGTACTGACTGTAAATTTTGTCTGACCAGTGGGTTCAATTTCAACCTTCTACTATATCTGGAAGCGCGTTTTACACTTAAAAAGAAAGTTTTTCTTCTCCCTCTTAGAACAATTATATCGCCTTCCAACAGCCCCCCCCCCCCCCCCTCCTCCCCACACACACATACTTACAGACTTCCTATTGATCTGTTTAATCAGCGTGCCAAAGTTGTTTGAGCTAGGATGAACGGAGTGAATTTGTATGGCTATAAAGTTATACTTACAGGCACAAATTTTCAGGCTTATAGTAAAAACTGGGTTTATAACAAACACTTCTTTATGTACGAAATATATTATCAAACTTAATATTTGGAGACTTTTGTTTTGAAATGTTATAACAATTCTCACAATAAAATATATAAATAAATTTTTTAAGTTACAGGATTTTAGTAAAATGTCCTTAAAAGTAAAAAATGATTTTTAGCTATCACAAAAGTTTCACACAACAAAACTGGTGGGCTTCAGCCTTCAGCTGATGTCGTGAGTCCTCCGTCTCTCTCTCTCTCTTTTTCTTCTTCTTCTTTATTTTATTTTTCCCAGGTGTCGCTGCGCTGGCAGCTCACTCGTTACAGTCTCCCCCCCCCCCCCCCCCGGCCACGAAGTCGAATCGACGAGTAGCCAGAAGTGGTAGATGGGGAATTAGGGCTGTTCTGGTATATTTTAGTCTTTCGGAGTCGGCCCCTCCTACTCAAGGGGGGTGATTGGCGTGGCTACGGTGTCGAGAGGCAAGGAGCAAGGTCAGAGGCCAGAAGTGTGGTAAGTCCCAACTGGTATATCTGGGGAACTTGGATCAGCCACTTCGTAACTCGTTGGAGAACGCTGAGTTAGTACAGTGACCGCCGGTTATAAGGTTCAGTGGTTATAAGAAACAGCCGTTTATAAGACCCAAAACGACAGAAACAAATACAAACTTCGTTTTAACATTAAAATTGCGTCGCTTATAAGAAACACGATTCCGCTTATAAGAAACAGTTTTCTACAGAAAATTTGTTGATTTCCTTGCGACACGGGTGTAAAAAAAAAAATCAATTTGTTTAAGGTTAACTGAAGGACGAGTTGTTATCACTTGTCACTGGGCGTACGCGAGCGGGTGGGAGTTTGCTATGTAACAAAGGATGACAGAGAATTTCTCCATAGAAAGGCTTGGGGGGAACCACAGAATACTATATTCAGAAGGCTCACTCCCATAGGATCCTATGGCAACATTTCTAACATGGGATGTCGCATAGACACTAGCGCTAGTCAGATGGACCAACTGAAGTGCGATGCGTCTGCCAGATTTGGCGCGTTATCGCTCGCTTGGCGATTTTTTTTTAAACGGGAGGGGAACAAAATGTTGAGGACTGTACTTTTATAATTTTTGAAACTATAGAAAGGATCAGGATTTAAAAATACATTAATCTGCAACATAAATATATTCATTAGTTTAAGAATATTTAAATAAACATAGTTATATATTTAATTCAAATAATCATAAAATAGATTAAAAAATACACACATTGCATTGTCTCACTATAAAACATAATGCACAAAAAATTACAAGCTAACATACTCAAAAGACTGAAATATTATATAATATTTTCAGTCTAAAAAGTATACTAGCGTGTTGATCGTTAATTACTTGATCCTTAATTTATTCTGGGATACTGATAATAGACTTTTTCTTTAAATATAAAAATATTCACATAGTAAATATCAAATTTACATAAATGCACTATCGAAGTTGTGGAACTCAATCATTAATTACCCGAGGGGGGGGGGGAATTTTCCACCATAAGGCACTTAATAAAAATTTTACATAAATATATACACATACTATATCACATTCAACTAAGAAAAAGCTATCCAAATATCAATTATTTCACATTTTATAAAAATACGGAAAATATTTTTTAACTAATTATACCACTACCTCTTAAAATTTAGTCTAATCCGGCAGTAATAACACAGCACTAATGTACTTATATGAACACGTGTATACTTATGAACACGTGTATACTTATAATGAACACGTATGTAGGATGGTGATAACTAAAATTATTTCAATTTTAATAAACATAAATTACATACCCTGTAACGCAACCAGTTTTCTTTTATCAATCCATTTCTATGAAATGATCTAAACACTTAACAAATAATCCTTTTTCACGTTACTCAAACCACGCTAGTCTGTTCAAAGTTTTCGCCGAGCGAAATAGGGTTATAACATTGAAAATCGTCTTGGAACCAAACCAGACTATCGCCAAGCGCTCGGAACAAACCAGACCATCGCCAAGAGCGCGCCAACCCAATGTTTGGTCTATCTCTAATGGCCGCCGCGAAAACGAAACTATCAAGAGTGACAGGTCTGTATAGTAGTCTGTGGGGGGAACAACCCCAAACCAGTAAGAAACGAGTTTTAATCTTCTGGCAGTTAAGGAAACGTACTGATAAGGGAAAGCATCTTTGCTTATGCACTAAAATAAGATTCGTACAGCTTTAGTTATTTAGTTAGTCATTTTATGCTTTGCTAATGGAAGCATGTCGCAAAAGAGAAAAACCCTTACTTTGCTTGAAAAGCATGATTCTCTACCTCCGTGTAGTCAAAGAGAAGCTGCTTCTTCATTAGAAATTCCGCACTCAACATTATGTAAAATCCTGAAAGGCAGAAATGAAATTTTGACGCCAAATTTTAATCTTCAAAGAAAACGGAAACGAGAGGGAAAGGCAGCTGCTATAGAAGAAACACTCTTACAATGGTTTTCTAACGCCAGATTAAAGAACGCTCCTATCAGTCGGGAAATTTTACGGAAAAAAGCAGAAAATTTTGCGGAAAAATTAGGAGAAAAATAGTTCCTTGCGACTGATGATTGGTTAAGCCGGTGAAAAGAACGAAATAATATTGTGTACAAAAAAAATATGGAGAGAAGCAGGACGCGGACTCCGAGTCGGCATCTTCATGGATTACGCAAAGTTTACCACCTCTATTAAAAAAATACGCTCCTCATCAAATTTTTAACACTGACGAGACTGGGTTCCATTTTAGAGCGATGCCCGAGTAGACAATGATATTCAAAAATGATCTATCCTCCGTTGGAAAAAAACAAAAAGATCGAGTTACAGTTCTGTTAACAACAAATATGACGGGAACTGTAAAAAAAAAGCCCTTTAGTTATTGGCAAAAGCAAACGTCCGAGCTGTTTAAGTGGAATAAAAAAATTGCCAGTGATCTACGAAAATTCAAAGAATGCCTGGATGACAAGTAAAATTTTTGAAAACATTTTGTTAAAGTGGGACAAGGAACTGATGGGAAAAGAAAAAAATCTTTTAGTCCTTGACAACTGTTCGGCTCATCCTGTAGTACAGCTGACAAACATTGAACTTTGTTTTTTGCCACCCAATACAACTTCCATCATACAGCCTCTTGACCAAGGAATTATTAAAGCATTTAAAACTCTGTATCGGTCAAATTTGCGACAGAAATTAGTAAATTCAATTGATGAAGAGAAAGGATCGGCTTCCGAAATAAGCAAGAAAATAACCTTGCTTGATGCTATCCATATGATCGCAGGCGTATGGAAAAATGTTTCTGACATATGCATTTTTAATTGCTTCCGTAAAGCAGGATTTTTGAAAAATAATGTTGACATACCAGCAGAAGATGAAGAAGAATTAGAAGCACCTTTCGATTAGAAGCACCTTCGGATTCACATCGACGAAAATTTGCAAACATCTGAAGAAAAAAGTGATAATGACATAGTGGCGGAAATTCAGAATATTTGCAATGAAGAAGAAAATGAAGACGACGTTCCACAAGAAGACAATTATCCTACAGCCAAACAGTCGCGAGAAGCCCTAACTATAATTCGAAAAACTCTTGAACACAGAGGGGCATCAGAAAAAGTTTATGGACTATTTTATGATTTAGAAATGGATGTACGTAAACTAATCACAGACTCGTTATCACAAACCACACTGGATAAATTTTTTGCTCTTTCTCAGTATGTATGAAAATGTACTATGCTCTTATACATAAATGAACGACCTATGAATTTTACTTTTATTCTTATTTAACTACATACTATATGCATATAGATTATATTTTAAGTTGTAAGGCTTAATTCGTAAAATAAGAAATATTTTTGACTGCAAAACTATATTTACAAATGTATTATGTACGTACTAATATTTTACTTATATACATTTATCTTTTAAATTCTGTAAAATTGTGTTCAATAGTTATAGTTTTACAATGGAAGAACGATATTTAAAAAATTTCCGGATTTAAGAAACAACTGCTTATAAGAAACAAAACGAGCGAAACGAACGTGTTTCTTATAAGCGGCGGTCACTGTATTACAAAGGGCCCGTCTCGCCGAGGTGCAAACTTCGTGGTTTTCTGGCTGGCTTTATTGCTTATCGGGTGGGTGGTAACCCACACTTCGTCTCCAGGCGCATACGACGGAGCTCCTCTTTTACCTTTATCAGCATATTTCTTCCTCCGATCTTGTTTCTGTTCTACCAAATACTTTATCTCGGCGCTCATATCTGCAAATCTTCGCAGATATGGCGTCATTTCGGCAACGAAGTTGTCATTATGGATCACGGTTCGTATGTTATGCTGGACGTCGTCCAGAGTCCTAAGTTCTCTTCCGAACTGTAAGAAGGCTGCAGTATGAGCAGTAGTGTCACATCTTGCGGTGTTGAGGGCAAAACGTATAGCTGGAAGTTTTTCGGACCACAAGGTGTGATCGTTTCCCACGAGGATGGCCAGTCTTGGTTTTAGATCTCTATTTTTCCGTTCGACAGGATTCGCCTGAGGCCAATAGACAGGAGTCAGTACTTGTTTGACTCCGACCACATTACACACTTGCTGAAGGACAGCGCTAACAAATTGGGTACCATTGTCGCTGATAAGCCGGCGAGGCAATCCATATCTCAAAAACACCTCCTCCAGTAGAATTACCGCACATTCTTTTGCAGTGGCGTGTTGGAGGGAAAAGAGCTCCACCCACTTGGTAGAGGTGTCTTCCACTATGAAAATCCATTTCTTCCCGTCCGGTGTTTTCGGCAGGGGGCCGAAGAGGTCTATCGCAAGCGTTTCGAAACGTTGGGAGTACACGGGTGTCCTTAAAAGTCCAGCAGGTTTTTGGTTACTGGGCTTATATCTATTACAATCAACGCAGTTCTTTACGTAGTCCGCAATGTATTTTCTCATTTCAGGAAAGTAATAGCGGGAGGCAATCCTGCAGTAAGTACCCTCAGCACCATAATGTCCGCTGGTCGGAGTATCGTGGTACTCCTGCAAGACTCTTTTGCGCTCATGGATCGGTACCACTAACTGGGCCTCTTCGGATTCAGTATCCTGGGAGTAACGATGCAGGACTCCTTGGGACATAAGATAACCACGGCTTGTCCAATTTGCGAAATTTTCAGTTCTGTGGTCACCTTCAAAACAGTCAATAATTTTCTTTAAGTCATCATCTCTCAACTGCTCATTCCGGATATCACTCGCTTTCCTGGTCGGTAAGTCTATGGTGACAGTACAGACGTCGCAGGTGGGCCTTTCGTGTGTAGTACATGCAGGGCGGGAATCTCCATTCCGTTTTGGTATTAACACCACCGGGGCAGCATACGGAGAGTCACATTCCTCGACTACGCCCGATTTGAGAACACACAAACACCGGCCCCAAGTTGGGCGCCAAATTATATCCGCTAGTTGTACAGGATTGACACGGATACACTTGTACACATTTTGAAGTTTAATGACAGTATTAAACTATTCACAAATACAATACAAGCATTACAAAATTTAAGAAGTTTCACACAACAAAACTGTGTTGCTCTAAGTCCTCTGGACGAGCCGGACGGCCTGGGGCTTTCACACAACAAAATTTGTGGGCTTCAGCCTTCAGCCGATGTCGTGAGTCCTCCGTCTCTCTCTCTCTCTCTTTTTCTTCTTCTTCTTTATTTTATTTTTCCCAGGTGTCGCTGCGCTGGCAGCTCACTCGTTACAGTATTCAATATTTTTAGAAAAGCTATGCAATGATACCAAAATTGACCCCCCCTACCCCCAGGAGGGGGGGCAACTTTGAAATCTTCAATGGGAACCCCCATTTTTTATTGCAGATTTGGATTCTCCAGAAAAAATTACATACATTTAACCTACAATTTTTGATTTTTGCTCCCACAAACGACGCTATAATCGAGAAAAACGAATGTGGGGCACAAACGTTTAAAAATGGGAATGTCTCGGAAAATACACTTCGGATAGAAAAATAATTATTTTTGTGTTCAATATTTAAAAAAAAACTATCCAATGATGCTAAAATTGTCCCCCTCCCCCCGATTACCGTTCACTTCAGCGACAACTGTTGACTTCAGTTTAGAAAACGGTTCAAAACTGCTTTTAGCACTACCCAGGAACAACGATGTGGACGTATTAGTTTTCTGTGTTCCTTCGGGGTGACATGAGTCCCCTTGCCTCTCATGTTCAGGGTGCTTTTTTCTGTAACTCCCCTTCCCTCTCATGATCAGGGTGCTTGATTAACATGAGTCCCCTTGTCTCTCATGATCAGGGTGCTTTTTTCTGTAACTCCACTTCCCTCTCATGATCGAGGTGCTTGATTAACATGAGTCCCCTTGTCTCTCATGATCAGGGTGCTTTTTTTTGTAACTCCCCTTCCCTCTCATGATCGGGGTGCTTGATTAACATGAGTCCCCTTGTCTCTCATGATCAGGGTGCTTTTTTCTGTAACTCCCCTTCCCTCTCATGATCGGGGTGCTTGATTAACATGAGTCCCCTTGTCTCTCATGATCAGGGTGCTTTTTTCTGTAACTCCACTTCCCTCTCATGATCGGGGTGCTTGATTAACATGAGTCCCCTTGTCTCTCATGATCAGGGTGCTTTTTTCTGTAACTCCCCTTCCCTCTCATGATCGGGGTGCTTGATTAACATGAGTCCCCTTGTCTCTCATGATCAGGGTGCTTTTTTCTGTAACTCCACTTCCCTCTCATGATCGGGGTGCTTGATTAACATGAGTCCCCTTGTCTCTCATGATCAGGGTGCTTTTTTCTGTAACTCCCCTTCCCTCTCATGATCGGGGTGCTTGATTAACATGAGTCCCCTTGTCTCTCATGATCAGGGTGCTTTTTTCTGTAACTCCACTTCCCTCTCATGATCGGGGTGCTTGATTAACATGAGTCCCCTTGTCTCTCATGATCAGGGTGCTTTTTTCTGTAACTCCCCTTCCCTCTCATGATCGGGGTGCTTGATTAACATGAGTCCCCTTGTCTCTCATGATCAGGGTGCTTTTTTCTGTAACTCCACTTCCCTCTCATGATCGGGGTGCTTGATTAACATGAGTCCCCTTGTCTCTCATGATCAGGGTGCTTTTTTCTGTAACTCCCCTTCCCTCTCATGATCGGGGTGCTTGATTAACATGAGTCCCCTTGTCTCTCATGATCAGGGTGCTTTTTTCTGTAACTCCACTTCCCTCTCATGATCGGGGTGCATGAATCAAAATCGTAGGTCAAAAGTATGTAATTTTTTCTGGCGAATCCAAATCTGGAATAAAAAAGGGGGGTTCCCATTGAAAATTTCAAAGTTGCCTCACCCCCCTCCCACCAGGAGGGGAGAGAGGGGATCAATTTTGGTATCATTGAATAGCTTTTCTAAAAATATTGAATACGTGTTTTTTTATTTTTTGATCCGAAGTGTATTTCTCGAGATATTGCACCGTTCCGGAACTTTCTGGACACCCTGTATGCCATGTTTACCTATGGTTTCTTAAAATTCTGTTCATGTCTTTAAAATTAATTTATGGACTCCCCCACGATTTTAATTTTATCCGCATATAACCAAGAATGATGTGATAACTAAAAATCATTTTTTACTTTTTAGTGTGTTTTACTAAAACCGCGTAACGTAAAAGGCTTTTTTATGCACCCATAAACTATTAAGCTACAGCCGCGAAACTCAGCATGCAAATGTCGTTTTAAGAGTTATGCAAACATTCAACTGTTAGCCCCGATAGGGATCATGCAACGAGCATGAGAACGACGCATCGTGCAGCATTTAAAATGACTATTACTCTCACTCACTGGCATTTGGAACTAAATTTTCTGATTTCATACTGAAAGTTTTATGCAAAAATGCCTTTGAGATTTACTTGACGGCGCTGCGAATAATGGATTTAGAGAACGATCGCGTCATAAGTCTCAGGGAAGCGGAAGCTAGTTGGTCTAACAAACGCATTTGGTTGGAACGATATGGTAGTTGTTCGTTGTTGGTAACAGTGGATCACAAAAGGCACATCTAGCCACTCAGGATGTCCTAGACAAACTACTGCTTGAGAGGATTGTGCAACCACGTTCACACCAATGGCGCTGCTAGCAGCCATTCTAAGGCATTTGGCATCCTCCATGCATCTTGCTTCAGGTTATACTATTCGGAAACGACTGGCAGAAGGTGGGATGTATAGATGTCCATTAAGGCGCCTACCATTGGTCCCTCAATATATACAGAGCCAGCTAGATTGATGCCAAGTTCGGACAACTTGGATAGTGTCCGATTGGAGGCATGTTG
The DNA here is from genome assembly GCA_951213105.1 of Amaurobius ferox. Taxonomy (NCBI): domain Eukaryota; kingdom Metazoa; phylum Arthropoda; class Arachnida; order Araneae; family Amaurobiidae; genus Amaurobius; species Amaurobius ferox. Next base: position 81,815,020 of record OX578150.1, read on the forward strand.
TCTTTATTGATGAAAAACCCGCTTCTCTCTCAGTTCTGATGACCACCGTATACGTGTGTGGAGGAGGACATTCCGATCTCGCATTTGTTATCGAGGGGTATACGGTCATCACACATGGTGTGACAATCCAGTGAGCCGTTTTGTAGGACATTTGATCTTGCCTGGTTGCGCTGCAAGCAAATCAGGAGGCACACTTGTGCGTCGACGATATTCTGCAGCAGATTGTTCTGAGTATGCTGTAAAGACGCCCCGGTTAATTTACCAACAAGACAACACTCGACCCCATACTGCACGACTTTCACAATAATGTCTTAGAGAATTGAATTCCCTCCCATGGCCATCCAGGTCCTTAGACCTATCACCAAAAGAACACATCTGGGATACGCTGGGACGACAATTGCAGTCTTCTCAGAATACCACTGAATTATCTGACCAGTTGCAACATTTATGGCAGAATCTTTCACAGAGGAACATAAGCAACTTAATTGACTCTATGCCACACCGAATATCTGGTTGCATAACTGCCAGGGAAGGATTTACCGCTTACTAAAATATCATCTTCTTGTTGCCACCCTTTCTTAATAAAACATTTTTGTTTGCTCCCAAATTCTAATCATTTGCATATCCTCTCAAATGATACATACATACCGAGTTTCACGGCTATAGCTAGTGTATATAATAGTAAAATATGACAGACGATGAAAGAAAAAAAAAAACTCAAATTAAAAAAACAAAATTTCCGTTCCCTTAATGTCATCTGCAGATTAAAATTATTATTTTTCATTCCATAATTTATAAATCTTACATACCTTTAGAGATAGATCTACAAGCAAAGATCAAGCCACGTTCTCTAATTTTGAATTATACATGGGTTCGTTTTTTGAGAGGCTCAAAAAATGATTAGATCTCGTTAGTTTGGAGACTCAAATAACGATTAGATCGCTCTCAAAGTGGGGAAACAATCAGAAAGACATTAAGACAGACAGACAAAATGACAGACGGATACAATAATTTAAAGTGGGACCCTTCCAAAGCAACCCATGAAAATTTAATAAAATTAGGTACAGCCATTCTCACGCATTGATGATACAAACATACAAAGACATAGATTTTCAATTTTTAACACTTTACAACGTAGTTGAAAGTGTTTATGACTTTGTTCATTCTGTCTGTCTGTCTGTCCGTTAGCACGATAACTGCCGTAAAAATGGCTTTATCAAGATGGAATTTTAGTATGTTTTTCAGACGGTCTGTGGGATCTATGGGAATATAAATGAATAATATCACCCAATTAGTTTATTATTCAACCCGGGTTGAAAAAATGAAATACATTGAACCCTATGGGACCAAATGTTTCAAACATTTTTTAAGCGAATTTAAAATTCACAAATCGCTTCGAAAATTTTAGGAAATATTCAAATTATCCCATAAAATATATAAAAAGGATTTCAGTAAAATATGTTAGGTAGTTTTTTAAATAAAAATTATTTAATATAGGGAGAAAAACAAATTCAATTAAATTCTGACTCTCGTTATATTCTCCAGAAAGAAAAAGAGATATATTATATAATAAATATCTTTCCAAGAGTTTAATTATTTTATATATGAGAAAGATTTCACATTTTAAAATAAATATGGTAGGAAACAATTTTTCAAAATTTTAAATAAAATAAATTATTATGGTATTGTGATGAATGAAACGAAAAATGTTTATGAATGAAATGCTGCTTTTAGAGGAGATTTATATTTCGATGACGTAATTTGAATAAAGTTCTTTGTTTGCGATGAAGTTTTCAAATATAATAAATTATTGTAGTGTTATGATAATTTTAAAAATATTACCGAGGAATGTATCGCATTTTAGAGATGTTTAAACCAGGCAATTTATATTTCAATGCCGTGATTTGCATGAAGTTAATTTTCTTCGATGAAGTTTTCAAATATAATAAATTAATGTAGTATTGTGATAATTTTAACAATATTACCGAGAAATGTATCGCATTTTAGAGGTGTTTGTATAAAATTGCATTGAAGTTGGAAAGTGTTTTATAATCAATGCTTTATGCATGATTGATCTTTCTTGTATTTATATGAATAAATGACACAAAAGGTTAACAACTAATATAGCGTCTAAACAAGGTTAACAACTAATATAACGTCGAAATAAACTTAACAACTAATATGAGTATAACGTCCAAACAAGGCTAACAACCAATATAACGTATAAAAAAGGCTAACAATTAATATAATGTATAAACAAGGCTAAGAACTAATATAACGTATAAACACGGCTAACAACTAATATAACATATAAACAAGGCTAACAACTAATAATGTCTAAACAAGGCTAACAACTAATATAACGTATAAACAAGGCTAACAACTAATATAACGTATAAACAAGGCTAACAACTAATAATGTCTAAACAATGCTAACAACTAATATAACGTATAAACAAGGCTAATAATTAATAATGTCTAAACTAGGCAAACAACTAATATAACGTATAAACAAGGCTAACAATTCACCACAAACGCTGATTTGCGAGAAAATATTGATCTCGAATAGAAAAATTCTTGATGCGTTTGAGACTTTTACGACTGCAGTAAATTTAACAAAATCGTATGATACCCATTCGAACCCTTACGTTTATTTATAAGGAGTTTCTCATTGAATGCAAACGATTGAATATGATGAGTACACTAATTCACATTCATCACCTTGTCATCGTATCGTGAGAGGAAAGATTATTAGGAGAGGGCATAATTCACTTATTTGAGTAACAGACGCATTCCGCGATATTAGGCGATGCCTGTAAAGTGAATAATATACAAGTGAGGTAACTTTGAACTCGCTTTTTGGCGGGAGCTATGACTACCGGTAACTCCCTATATTAAAAAAAAATCTGATGTGGGCAGCACATGACTTTCCTTATATAATGCAATGAATTTATTACTTTTACAGTAAAAACAAAATAGATTATTTTTATAGTAGATATTTATATTCTTTCCAAGATATTGAATTTTTGTCAATTAGTCGTCATTTTCATTGATTTAGCGTCATTTTTATCCATTTCATGAGTTTTTCGTTAATTTAACAACATTTTAAAGACATTTTAGCAACATTTAAACGAAGTTGGCGACATTCCCCCAAATTCGTCGTCAAAATCTCGCCAAGCGTTATGGACGGAGAAATAAGTTATTCTTACAGCAGATAAATGACTATTGGCGTTCAAATACAAAAGTATTACTCAAAGTATATTTTTTCATGAATGGAACAAGCTAGATCCACGAGAATGATGTCACCCAATTTATCGCATGGTATTAAATATGAAAAGTGAGCATGTTTCTCAATAGAAAATAATTTTTTTTTAATTTTATATGACTTTTTGATAATTTTTTTTTTTGAAAAATTTGCAATATCTCGATAACGGTTCATGTTAGCGTTCTAAAATTTATGACAATCGTTTTCTAATGAAAAATTACATAAAAAATGCCTATTTGCATAACTTTATTAAGATGTTTTGATTTTTTAAGGTTTTTTCAAAATTTCACTCGAAAATATTGGGGGATTGTGAACATTCGATTCCGTATAAAAATAATAGGCTTCCAGTGTTTACGGATTACAATTTTTGTACCAAATTTCGTTCAAATCGGTCCATTCGTTCGGCAGTTATCGTCTTCACAGACTCACTGATACACACACACACACACACACACACTTTCACACACACACACTTTCACACACACACACAGACATCACTTCAAAAATGTTTGATTCGTCATCAGGGATGCTTGAAACGTGCTCTCTCGTCGAAAACTCGAATTCGAATTTTCGACCCCGTCACAATACTTTCCTTATACATCATATATATAAGGAAAGTAAAAATAGCTGACGCTGCCACCGCCGCTGTTTCACAAATGTCGCGTTTCTCAAGTTTCTCTGTCACGTATCGAAAAATCAATAGCTTATAAAAATATGAAAATTGGTACATTTGTAGAGAAATATCAGGGGAACACACTGATATAAACTGTTTTTCGATTTAAAATTTAGTTTAGGAAACATTTGATGTCAAAGTCAAAGGAAGATTTTTTGAGCTGCGAGTTCGCGTCTTAGACAAGCTAGCAACAAGAAAATCTCCAAAATCTCTTGACATGTACCTACATAGTTGAATTTTTGCAGGACGGAGCCCTTTTTTACTTTCCTTATATACATAATGCATAAGGAAAGTATTGTGACGGGGTTGAAAATTCAAATTCGCGTTTTCGACGGGAGAGCACGTTTCAAGCATCCCTGATCATGAATCAAACATTTTTGAAGTGATGTCTGAGTGTGTGCGTGTGAAAGTATGTGTGTGTGTGTGTGTGTGAAAGTATATGTGTGTGTGTGTGTGTGTTTGTGTGTGTGTCAGTGAGTCTGTGGAGACGATAACTGACGAACGAATGGGCCGATTCGAACGAAATTTGGTACAAAAATCACAATCCGTAAACACTGGAAGCCTATTGTTTTTAAACGTAATCGAATGTTCAGAACCCTCCTAAATTTTCGAGTGAAATTTTGAAAAAATCGTCAAAAAATCAAAACCGCTAATAAAGTTACGCAAATAGACATTTCTTATGTAATTTTTCATTAGAAAACGATTAACATAAATTTTAGAACGCTAACATGAACCGTTCTCGAGATATTGCACATTTTTCAAAAAAATTATCAAAAAGTCATATAAAATAAAAAAAAACATTTCCTATTGATAAATATGTTCACTTTTCATATGTAATACCATGCGATAAATTGGGTGACATCATTCTCGTGGATCTAGCTCGTTCCATTCATGGGAAAAGATACTTCGAGTAATACTTTTTTATTTGAACGCCAATAGTCATTTATCTGCTATAAGAATAACTTATTTCTCCATCAGTAAAGCTTGGCGAGATTTTGGCGACGAATTTGGCGGAATGTCGCCAGCTTGGCGACTTTTTGAAATGTTGCCAAATTAACGAAAATCTCGCCAAATGGATTAAAATGACGCTAAATCAATGAAAATAACGACTAATTGTCGAAAATTCAATATCTTGGAAAGAATATAAGTATCTACTTTAAAAAAAAAACTATTTTTTTTACTGTAAAAACAGTAAATTCATTGCATTATATAAGGAAAGTCATGTGTTGCCCACATCAGATTTTTTTAACTGTAAAAGTAGTAATTTCATTGCATTATATAAGGAAAGTCATGTGCTGCCCTCATCAGACTTTTTGAATTTCGATTTAATTAATGAGTTATTCTATATTTTTTACACTTCTGAAGTGAAAATTTTCCTTCTCCACGGGCTGGTCGAGGCGATTGCTACCTTTTTTCTGATTGGTTTCTGGCAGAAACGTTACAAAATGGGCGAGTACTGAGTTTTTGAAGCATTACAAACTTTAAAAGTAAAGATATTTATTTCTAAACATGACTAAAACGTTATGAGTGCACTTGGGAAAACGTGAAATCTTGACAATCATATGATGTATCGCTTATTCCGACAAACAAGCAGAGCGTTTCGCAACCATTGTTGCCATCAACATCATAATTCCATTGTTATATTGAACAACAATTAAGTGTTTTATTGTTGTAAATATCTCTATATACTGAAAGCGTAACACGCAGTATGAAACTGTATTACGAACAAGCAGCAAAATCTACAGTTATGAAACTGTATAGTTTCTTTCTAATACAGTAAGCTATTGTTCTTAATTGCAGGCGGCACGAACGGATTTCCGATGTAGGCTCAGCGAGTGCCAGGAAGTAGAAGATGAAGTCACCCAACTCACGAAGCGATATTCGGAGTTGACGAGCGTAGCGATTTGGGGGCTGAGTTTGGTGACATTGTTCGCGAAGTTAAGGGAGTTGGTGATCGTCAGCTAATAATGCGACGAAGCCCCCACGGAGACAACACGCCTGCGGAGAGCTGCGATTAATGAGTTGTAGTTGTCCTAAGGTAACTACCGCTTTTAGGACACGCTCGGTTAGAGCGCGAAGAAGAAAAAAAAAGGCCGTATGTAATATAAAACATTAATTTATTTACGCTATATAAATATTTACATAATATTGATTCAAAATATTTAAAAGACCACTTCCCATATTCAAAATGGAAAGTATACCAAATTAAGATAAACAAAACAAAAGTGTATAGAGTCTCACAGACTGAAGTTGAAAAGATGGTAATTAAAAATTAAGCTTAAAACATCCCTATGATTTATTTAATCATCTTAACACGGAGAGAGAGGTCGAACAAATACAAAATAGGCAAAAAGGTCCCAAATGAGTAACTCACCAACATTGCTGGCCGAGTTGCGGGCTTTCATCCTCAGAATCAAACGCACTTAAAAAAGGGGCTCTTTTCGCTCTCGAGTCCGAGATCATTCTCCTCGCTCCTTTTCCAAATTTCTGACGACTCTCTTTCTCCACGATTTTAAAACATGCCCCTGAGGCGCCTATAACTATCTCATCGGATTCTGGGTCTTAATCCCTTGACCCCAAAGCATCTCCATAGGCTTTAGACCTCCAGAAACAAAAAAAAACCCTTCTCAAGCCCCTGCGAAACTGATATGCTTTCGGCCACTAATTCAAAACAGGCCGCCAGACCTATGATCCGTCCGAAAACGGACAAACGTTAAATCTTTCGATGAAAATGTGATATCTAAAGAACACTCCGACATCCTGCCAGATCGCTTCCCCGAAAAATATTGGATCATGGGTTTACCATGCGACAGTAGTCAATGGAGGGCGGAATCCCGGGGGTTTGCGAGCTGGTGAATGCCAGTTAACTAGAGACGGTCCCTAACGGATGCATTACACCTGCGTAGGAGGCGGCACGAAAATGCTCACGAAGCAAGCTCCGCAAGCGTCAGCGAGTAGGCAGCGAAGCCTCCCGACTCGCGAATCCAGTTACGGGAGTTAATGAGTGGTAGCTAATGGAGGGCAGGGGCCCAAGATTCTGAGAGCGTTCGCTAGCATGACACACGTAAGCGGTCGTATGAGCCGTCCAGATTGGAAGAGCTAGCGAAGCGAGTTTTAAGATTGGTGAATGCCAGTTAACAAAGACGGTACCTATATGCGTATTACGCCTGCGTAGCAGGTGGCACGAAAGTGCTCACTAAGCGACCACAGAAAGTTACGGGGGTTAGCGAGAGTAGCGAGCAGGGGGCGGAGCCCCCTAGTTAAATAAAAAATTGTCTATTAACGTTTTACTGTCTCATGCTACAGAATTTATTATCGAGAAAATTTTCGATTTCAGAATTTTGATTCCAATATATGTCTTAGGAGTTCCTACACATGTTTTGACTTAGAGTGATGTCCGTTTGTCTGTCTGTGGTCCATTTCTTGTGCACCCGATAGCAGTCCCAAATATTAAGGGATTTTCACGAAACTTTTTACCCGACTTTGTTATCAAAAAATTTAGAACTTGATAGAATTTTTTTTTAATCCGAGCAAAAACTTTGAATTTTATTCTAAATTTCATGTTTTTTAACAATGCAGCATAATACAAAATTTGATATAGTCATGCATAAAAGGGTTTATTTATGGCACAATGATTACGAGAGTAGGGAATAGTAGGGGGTTCTGGACCATGCGGTGCTATACTTTAACATGGGGTCGATTGCGGTGCTATTTCTCCCATGTTAAAGCATAGGCGCACCTCATGAGGAGTGGCGGAGATCCCACCAGTACGTTATTTTCGATGAAGAGATGATGTTGTCAGTTAAATGTTATTATGGATCAGATGTTTTTTAGTTCCTTTTTTTTTTTTCTTTTTCTAAATGTTAACGTTTAAAAAATTTCACAAATGTAAGTTTTTTTTTCTTATAATTTTTCGCAAATGTAAGTTTTTGACTTTTCAAAAACCACACATGTGCAAATTTCTCTATAGGAAATAACATGGGTTTTCCCACTTGTGCCATTTTTTAACGTTTTTTCACAAAAACGCGATTTTTACTAACAAAATTTCGTAAATGTAAGTTTTTTTTTTTTTGTTATAATTTTTCGCAAATGTAAGTTTTTGACTTTTCAAAAACCACACATGTGGTAATTTCTCTATGGGAAATAACATGGGTTTTCACACTTGTGCCATTTTTTAACGTTTTTTCACAAAAACGCGATTTTTACTAACAAAATTTCGTAAATGTAAGTTTTTTATTTTGTTAAAATTTTTCGCAAATGTAAGTTTTTTACTTTTCAAAAACCATACATGTTCTGATTTCTCTATGGGAAATAACATGTATTTTCACACTTGTGCCATTTTTTAACGTTTTTTTTACAAAAACGCGATTTTTACTTGTAAAAAACTAACAAAAACATGTTTTTGAATGAGTACAATCGCATGAATTGGTGTTTTGAATCAGCAGAATAGCATGAATTGGAGTTTTGAATGAGCAGACTCGCATGATCGACTTTATTCGATGAATGTCTCTATTCGATGAATGATTCTATATGAGGGGGTGTGTATCCCAATGAGGGTATCTTTAAAAATTAGGTGTTGCTAGAATTTTTTTTTTAAATTGTGGGCCCACCTCCACCCGGTGTATAGGATACACCGCCACAATTCAATCTAGCATAGTCTGGTCATTTAAATTTGATAATGACCATATGCTAAGCTCTTAATTCCATCCTTTAAAATATGTCGCTTATCATCATAGGAGGATAACCCCATTTTAATTTGCCTCACAGTATACATCTGATGATCTTTATTTGCAATTTTAAATTGTTCTACTCTATTATATCTTCGCCTTGTTAGGCAGTCATAATAATCTTCATGATGGATGAGTTTTTTTACGTCATTCTTATTAACACCTTTAGCAGTGTCTTTTATCCGTGAAGGGTGCTTTTAGGCTGCACATCTTTGATTTTAAGCCTACAAACTCCACGGCACTCCAGTGTCATATAATAAAGTAGATTTTGATAACGTGAAATGTCTCTTTCCTGGATTATTGTAGCCTATATTACAGTTATATACATATATATATATATATATGTGTATTTTTTTTAATAGGATGATAATTTTATTAAGTTTTTGTTTTCAATTCTACAACATATTTCCTTCTTCAACGCATCAGATATAAACATAAAGTGTAAATTGTTTATTTACTTTAGTATGCTTCCTAACGCATCGAATTCTATGATGTTGTCAAGATCGTGTTCAAACTACGATTTTTTGGGGAAAATCTTATTGCACTGTTAACAAAATATTCCATAGGGAACTGCTTCCAAGCAATGTAACAATTTCCCGTGTGCTACACGTTTTTGCTTTGCCCCCCCCCCCGACCCCCCCCCCCCCTAAATATGGCCATGCTTACATGCTCAAAAATTTAATGTTCTGCCTGTTCAAAATTCTCTCCGTCAGCAACATCTGTATGCGAGGAAGAATACTGTTACAGCGCATTTTGACAATTGTAGGTATCACAGTTCCTGATGATACGACATTTTGACTGGTTTTCCTTGTCTTCCATATACGCGTTTCGTGCGTTCCTGGTGTTGATTCTTACTCATTACATAATTCTCCACAACTTTGTAATTAGCTTTTTTTGTAATCTATTTCGCTTTGTTGCCTAGTTCGTTATACTAACTTACCCAGCAGAGTATTTTTAACAAACCTTTAGAGGGTGATGGTTTTTTTTAAATGTTTGCGATTCAAGAGGATATAACCCTCTGATTCTTTTTCCTTGAATATGCCCACCAGTACACACCATCAGCTTTCTTTGAAGAGAAAAAAAAAACATTTCTTTTAATCGCGACGCCTGATATAAGACGATTATTTAACTCTGCAACAAAAATATTTAGCATTATTTTTCTATTCTTATCACCTTACTGATAAAAGCATTAAACTATTAATACCCCCACCCTCACATGTAAAAAAACCAAAAAGCAGCAGCTCCGAATAACGGAAAAAAAAAAACCCTTAACCGAAACAAGCGCCTGCAACCGAAACCTCGCCAGTTCAAAAACGCATCGCCAAAAACGTCGCCAATCGGGAGCGCGAAAGGGCGAAGGGTTCAACTTTCAGACGATTCTCAGATTCGAAAGGAGGTAGTGAGTTCCGAAAAATTTCTCGTTCTGGAAACGTGTGTTGTACGCGTGCGGCCGCCCCAGAATATGACGAAAAAGGAAGAGGGAAATGTTTAGACACACCTGTTAGCTGACGAGCACCTGTGAAGGAGTCGCAAGGTAGGTGAATGATTATTTAGTTGGATAGGGTGTACGGGTGGTTTTTTGGTATGTGTGCGATTCGAATTTTTGTAATTTTCGCTTTGATTTGTTTTGAATTTGACGAAAATATAGTAAAACTTCTTAATTTATACCCTGAGTCCATGATTTTTTACCACTATTTGGAGGAGTCCGCTATTAAAACAGTTATGTTATTTGAAAGAGCTTTACGTAGCGTATACTAGATGTGTAATTTATATATGCCTATTACATTTGTTATTATTATTGTTATAATTATTTTCGTAAAGTACTAGATGTGTAATCTTCATATACTTAATATAAATTATTTTATTATTATTATTATAATTATTTTCGTAAATTATACTAGATGTGTAATCTTCATGTACTTAATTGTTGTTGTTATTATTACTTATTGTTATAAAGATTCCGAATATGTTGTTATTATTACTATTATTTGTTATTTAAATTTTGAGAAAAATTAAAAGATATAAGTAATTATAGTATGTAATATAGCAGATATACAATTAATATATAAGTATTTTTCTTAATATTATTATTTTTTTTTAATTAAAAATTATTTTTACCTTTTTTTTTAATTTGATTATTTTTGATTTTTTATTTTGCGAAAAGTAAACTGCCACACTTCAATTGAATACCCTTGGGAACGTGAATTATGTCCACTAGTTAAAGGTTAAGTGGTTTTTGTAATGTATATAATCTGCCAGCCTGTCTATTGTTTATCTTTATTGCTTTTATTTATTTTATATCTGTTATTATCATTATTATTTATTTTAAATTTGAGAAGAATGCATATACTATAAGAAATTTGTAGTAATTATAGTACGTAGTATAAGAGAAAGTGTGTTATTGTTCGACTTCTCACTTTTAATTTATCATTGTATAATATTCTATATTTATATATAATTCAATAACAGTCATGTAATTCTTAAAAACTTTTCCTATTATTATTCAATATTATTATAATTTTATTTTTATTATTAATATTTATATTATTATTTTTATTTCAAATTTAAAGAAATTCAAATTTAGTTAAATCTCTAATACTCAGAGACTATTGGGAAGATAAATTTTGTCCACTATTCAGAGGTGTCCCCAATTTAGAAATTGCAGTTGTTAAAAAACTATTTTTTATTAACATATTAACTATCTTAGTAAGAAAATAAGATGTATTTGTGTATCTCCCTCTCTGTCTATGTTCTGTAGCAGAAAATTTAAGCTTCGGACAGCCACGAAATTTACTCGGTTAGATAGACCTCGCTATTAATAAATTGGGACTTATATTTTTTCAGTCAGTAATAAATAAATTATTTTCAGAAAAATATTTTAATTTTAATTTTGTGTAAAAATGTCTGCGACCAAAAATATATCTCATGATAAACAATATAAAAGTGAAAGTTAGAGTGTCAACCGGATTTTGTAGCAAAATGAGCCCCCTTCTTCAGGATAAATAAAACTGAGCAATCACACAGTAGAGCAAGAAAGGTGTGTAAAGGTGTTGAAATGAGATAATTTGAATAACATTATGGACGTTGTTAATGATTTCAAATTTTTTTATATGAGTAAAGAAAATCCAATTCATTGGACTAGAGTCATTAAGCTGTTGCCAACTTGAAGAAATAAACATTTCATGATTGTTTACGAAATATTTTAATAAATAACGTGCTGGAAAACCTGAAAAGATATAGTTTTACTTATTTATTTATTTTTCATTTTGATAAAATGTTGATACCCAGTGTATAAGGGGCCCCTTAGGGTGCTGGGGAATCCACTGCCCCCTAGCCTCAAGGATATTATGTTTCATTAAATGAAGTTGTTTTTTCACTAAGTTATTTAATTTTTTTTCATTAGTTTTAATTTCATTAAATTATTATGTTTTTATATAATTTTTCTTGTTGAATCATATTTCCTTCATTAGAACAATAGCTTATAAACAGTTGCACCCCCGCACCCCCCGGGCGCGGTAGCCCAGTGGTTAGCGCGCGGGAGTTGCACTCGGTAGGCCCTGGTTCGATTCCCGCCACTGCCAAAACTGCCGCCGTGTTTACGCGGAGTACGATCACGTTAAACATGTGGGGCCGTAAGTCCTTCCGAGAGGTTGGTGGTAGGGGAAGGAGGGTACGGTCAGTGTGGATGCCTCCCCCACTGGGCTCCGGTTTAAATTGGGTGGCACTTCCCGGCCGTCCAAACAGATACTTTACACCTTTCTGGTGGCCCACGGTATTAGTCTGCTCATTTTGAAAACGTTCCAAGATTGTAACTACTACATGTACCCGTCTCTACAGAGATCATAATAAATGTACTCAGACATGGACAAACTACATTTAAATTTATTTTCAGTACACAATACATAGGTTTCAGGTGATAAAATACAAACTGCTTTTCAAATTTAAAAAATTCCAAATACAAAATACATCTATTTTCGAAATACATTCAAAATTCAAAAGTAAATAAATAAATGAACATTGTGTATAGCACTGGCTTGCATTTTTAATGCAAAGCAGCATTTGTCTTTACATTTTATTGGAAATAAACATACCACGTATTTGTTAAATATTAACATTGGTATTTGAAATGGATTAAAATGCATTGAAAAAGTATGATTTCAAATAGTAAACTCTTTAAAGTTTGTTATCTCCAAGGTAATAAAGAGTAAAAATAAATAAAGAAAATAAATGAATAAATGGGAGAATACATTATATAAGGAAAATTCAAAGATATAATAAAAAACAGGAAATTTATGAAGAAACTTTCATATGGTGACAAATGATTTGTACACTTCATTTGTACACTTCAGTCATACAAATTTTCTGAAGGGGTGGGGTACGTAAAGAAAGTTTTATCTTCAAAACTGAAAATGGAAACCTTTAGTGAACCCCACACACACCCCAAGAGCCCGGCCACACATATTGCTACCATTAACCCTAGGGTTGGTCGTGTGGCCTGGGTCTTCAACACCCCAAGAGCCTCTCTAGAATTCGACGCTGAACCCATATCAGTTATCATCTAAGCTCTAAAGCCAGTCCTTAAAAATAGATGTTTCAAGGATTTTTTTTAAAGTGGAAGTAAAAAAAAAAAAATAGTATTCTTCAGTGAACTTCTAACTTTCTCCTAAATTAAATGCTGAATTCAGATCAGTCATCACCCCAGCTCTATCTATAGCCAATCTTAAGAAAAAAAAATATATTTTGGATCAGAAGTGGAAATCCATAGTGATCTTCTTAACTGCTGCAGAATTTGTTGTTGAATCCATATCAGGCATCTTCTAAGATATATTTATAGCAGATTTCGAGAAATAAATTTTTTGAAGTAAAATGCAAATTTTTGAATCCGAAGTGACATCACCAGAACCGGAAATGGAAATCCTCAGTGAGTCCTCTTAACATCCTCTACAATTCAATGTTGAATACATATCAGCCATTATCTCTACCTGTAGCCGATTTTGTGAAATAGCTGTTTTAAGGAAAGTGTTTGAACCAGAAGTGCAAAAGAAACCGGAAGTGAAAATTCTCAGTGGCCCACTCTCTGTCTATAGCCAATTTTGAGATATAAAATTTTCAATTAAAATGGAAATTTTTGAACAAGAAAGGAAAAAGAACTTGAAATCCTTAGGGAACCTCCCATCTTCTCCGGAATATGATGATAACTCGAAATCAATCAACATTTGAGTTTTTTTTTTTTTTTCCATAGCAGATCCCGATAAATTTATGTTTCAAGAAAACATTTGTCCGTAAAACAATAGTATGACAAAATGTTTATCCCTAGTAAAACTGATTACATTATATAGCGCAACCTCGATTGAACGAATGTCAAGACAAACAAAACTACTCATTAAATGGAAATACTACTGCATGAAACTAAAATATTAATTTTAGGTGCGTTTTAAAATTTGTTGTAGCTTCGAAAGTTCCATTTAAAATCACACAGTTTAATTTGCAGAATTGGCATTACGCCCTAATTTTTCCATTACCATCAATATATGTCACTTTAAAACATTTTCCATCTAATACTGAACACCGTGCACAACATCACAATCCATTAACTCCTTTGATATATTTTTATCACGAACAGAAATATCTTCCATCTTTTCTCGTGTCTGTGCAATAACTAACTGTATTGCTACTCTTCAATTTACTTAAAAAAAAAAAAAAGAAAAAGAAATGTACAGCAGAACTCGAATTTCCTATATTTCTTTTTACACGAAGAATGTAACTTCAGGCTCTCTTTCTTGCCTATTTTCTTTAGATAGACATGAAGGAACCATCTAGCAAACAACATCATTATAAGGAGATTATGACAGAAACTATATTTTTCAGAGGCCATAAACATCCCATTAATTAAAATCTTTATCAGCATTAAGTTGAAAAATGTTTATATTAGTTTCTGGAACCGAATTCAATGATTAGACAAAATACATATTAGCCATTTTCTCTTTCACCAATCGTTCACATGCTGTTCAAACGTGATGGTCTGACATCTGAAGAAATGTATTTTGAGTATTTTGAAAATACAAAATACTTTAACAATGTATTTTAGATACATTGTTATATTACTTTAGATTTTGAAGTTTAAAATACAAATGTATTTTATACACCTTTTGAACTTTTGATAGTATTTCAAAAATGTATATTAAATACATGTATTTTTGATACTGACCAGTACCCTAGATTTTAAACGTATTGCACAAAAAGACATACCGCCATTATTCTCATTACTTTCGTGATTATTAAATTTAAATTTAAAATATCATGTTTGTAATTTTTTGAAAATACGGGTAATTAATTTCTCAAATTTGATTTAGTTTTTCTTCCATTTGTCAGCATTTGTGCCCATAGAGTTTTTCCAGGGGGAAGGGGGTAAAATCAAAGGTAATACACACAACATCGACTACTTCCGAGAGGTTGGTGGTAGGGGAAGGAGGGTACGGTCCCTGTGGATGCCTCCCCCACTGGGTTCCGGTCTAAATTGGGTGGCACTTCCAGACCATCCAAACAGTTACCTTACACCTTTCTGGTAGGTCGGACGGTCTGGGTTTCAACAACAACACAACATCGACTAGCTTGATGTCCTCTGATGTGACATTGGATGTCCAAAGGGGGTGTGGGGGGGGAAGACAAGAACCGACCTTTACCTTCTACTATGGACACTCATGCTCGTCCACTATGAGAGGTTAATTTCATAATTTTTATATTCCTTAATAAATATAACGTTAAAATACTGTTCATATGAGTATCAGTATAATATTCAACTTACATTTATCAAATTAAGTGTTAGCAACATATCGTCTGATTCTATAAACAACGACAAAAAAATAAGTGAGATCAAAATTGATTAAGATCCACTACTCTAAACCTCTAAGTATAATTACCTCATATACTATAATTACCAACTATAATTTATCTGCTATAATCATCTACTATAATTACCCCCATATACTCCTTCGTACACAAAATGAGTAGCCTTCCACTGCCTCTCTATATGTTGTGTTCGGGCGCCGTTGTAGAGTATCAGAACGAACTTTAACAGCCAAAAGAAATAATTAGACCGAGTCGCGAATAAAACCTAGCCCTCCTGGATTGAACCCAGAAGTCATACGTTAATAGAAGCTGATCTTAACAAATCATTTTTTATTAACCGCTATTAAAATATTCAGTACAATGTAATTTAATATTAAATATTTTCATATCATTTCTTTCCAATATTTTTTTTTTTTTGAAAAATTCATTTTATAATTATCATACAAATCCTCTGAGGGTTTTTAATAAATTTAAAATTAATATTCGTAATCAAAACATGAGTTTTAATTAATAAGTTGCGAAATTATATATCTCTTTCAAAATCTTTCGAATCTAAGAATATTCCCAAGGGAATTGTTCTGCCAACAATCATTTCGAATACATTTTTATACAACAATTTATATCAAATGAAATTATATTGTACCATAATTAATTTTGTATGTAAATTATTAATTATAAACATTTTACATAACATACAGCTACATAATATATATATTTTTTATTTTATGTACCTTTGATAATTAAATTCCCCTTCATTTTCGTCCTCAATAATTAATCCTAGCAAATATATTTTAATTATCAATAAAATATATAAAATATTTCTATAATAATAAACTGTTAAATAAGCAACTATACATTACGCAATTCCTAAGTAGACAACACAAAACAAAATAGTAAAAATATGAATAGTTTTCGGAGGTAGAAATGAAACTCCTTTGACACGTTAAATAAAATAGAGCCATCACTTAAACAAAAGCAGAAAAATAAAATATCTATCGAAACAACAACAAAAAAAAAAAAGAACATATTTCCTGCGTTTATTGAAATAACTGCTCTGTCTCATTTATTCTAACGATGGAGGCTCATTTTTACCTCTCGAAACCTGCTGGCACCTTTATTTATTTGTTTTATATTGTATTGCAAATTAAACGCTTTCTTTAGCTGCTTATAAAATGCCATCTTATATGAATTAAATAGTATCCGTAATTTCCAAAGTAAACATAAAGTATTTCATTTAAAATTCCTACAAATTTTAAATTTTATACACTTTGACGTTTTTGGGGCAAAAAATAGTTAACAGTATTTTATATGAAAAGAAATTAGAGTTTGTGTCGTACAAAAATATGTGTTTCTTTTCAGTATTTGTTGTTATTCATTTTAAAAATTTATATTCATGTTATACATAATTTGATAGAATATTGGAGTTAATTTGGGATCAAAATAACAATTGGCTGAAACAGGGATTTGAACTCGGATCGCACACAAGTATGCTACCACCTATACCACTCCGGTTGTAAAAAGAATTCCTTTGAATTTATTTCCAATTTAAAAGTATAAGAAATATTTCGCTAGAAAAGTAATCTGGCTTTCTTATGCCTATATGTTTTTATTCTGATATCAACTAATTCAACTTTTAGATATAAAAATGGAAATACCACTTAATTCTTCATAATCAGCAATATTTATATTTTATCAGTATTTCGTACAAGGCTTTAAATTTTGTTCTGCAGTTTTATATTCACATTTATATCCTTATTACTTTATTTACTTCATTGACTATCTTCATCTCCAAGAGAGTATACAAAAGGTAGCTTTTATGTTAGTCACTTTAACTACGCAGCATAGGCATAGCCAGGATCGCGGACAATGGGGGTAGTCCATAAATTGTTATTTATCGCTTTGGTGGCATTTTATAATAATGTAAAGAACTGAATCTGAGCTATATTAATAACCAATTAAATATTTAATTCGAGATTTAACGAATTGTGCAACGCATGTGGTTTCAAATGTAAACAAATTAAATTATTCTGAATTAAACAGACAGTTATCATGCTAAAAGTTCTAACAATCATGATCATGAAAATTAATTTTCTTTGTTTAATTGTTTATAAAAATTAACAATAAGACATATAATTGTTAACTGCAATACTAATTATATTTTCATAATAATTGACCATGACAATCATGGTAGCAAAACGCTCTGTTTATAAAAATCAACAATAAGGTATGCCATTGTTCTCGGCGATTTTTGGAACGTTTCTGTTAACCAATCACAGAAAAGTTGACGTTAGCTCGATTCATTAAATATTGTCCCATGCTGACTATGCTAAATTTCGTTAATTAATATTTAATTAACTAAGACTTAAATCAAAATTTTAAGCCCGTCTTGAGCATCTACATATATGTAAATTTTCAGAACTGTATGTCTTGCTGTCTGTTCTTAATGTATTGTTAAAAATTCGCAGGATTTTTTTCTTTTTAATATAGAGAGAAAATATGAGGCAAATTAAAGGAATGAATACTGAATTGTCAAAGTATAATATGACTAGTATATAAGTCTGTCAAAGGCAGGGCAAATAACACTTATAAAAAATTAATCTGCAATGCTTTAATGCTTATTTTGCTTAACAATACATGATGCTTAGCGTCCAAAACGGTAGTCTCAAATGAAAATTGGCCTAATTAGGTTCTGTCCCGTGGTAGAATTTAAGCTTTTTATGTCTCCGGTAGGGGCTTCAGGAAGGTTCTGAAGGACTTTACCCCTCCATTCCCATTTTGTCCACTTCATTAAGTTTGGTCCAGTGGTTGATGCTGTATGTTTGCAAAGATTCAGCTTTTTTAGCCTCCTGAGGGCTGCTTCAAGGTCTGAAACAATTTTAACAAATATATAATTTCTGCCCGGGGGAGATCGAAAATTCGACTACCCTAGGCTCAGCTCAATACTATAAGTGTCGAAAACCCAGACCACTCGACTCACCCTGAGGTATGAGCTGCAGTTTGAGTGGTCGGGATATTATAAGTGTTGTTGTTGTTGAGACCCAGACCGTCCGACCTACCAGAAAGGTGTAAGGTAACTGTTTGGACGGCCGGGAAGTGCCACCCAATTTAGACCGGAACCCAGTGGGGGAGGCATCCGCAGGGACCGTACCCTCCTTCCCCTACTACCAACCTCTCGGAAGGACTTTCGGACCCACATGTTTAACGTGATCGTACTCCGCATGAACACGGCGGCAGTTTTTTGGCAGTGGCTGGAATCGAACCCGGGCCTACCGAGTGCAACTGCAGCGCGCTAACCACTGGGCTACCGCGCACTGGATATTATAAGTGTGTAAATATTTAGCCTTCTTTTTCAGCATGGAACTTCTAAAGGGTTTGAAAAGTCTTTTTGAAAACACCTCATTTTCTTTGCCCCCACCCCCGAGGGAGTAAATCGAAAATATGGCTAAGTTAGGTTGTGTGCCGTAGTCTATACTATTTATGAGCCTTCTAGGTCACCCAGAGGGGGTCTTCTGTAAGGTCTGGAAAGACTAAACCTCGTTAGAGACGGTAGATAATTATATATAGTGGTTTAAATTTTGGGGCTGACTTCTAGATTCAAATAGAATTTTCCCAGCCCTTTAGGAAATATAACACGTTCTTTTTGTATTTATATTTATTTATATTACATTTAATTTAAAAAAAAAAATTTTTATTTTACATTACTTTATTTTTTTTTACTTTAAAATTTCGAGACATGATTTATTCCAAGAATCTTTTATATAAGCGCGTGATAAGAAAATACCAACAAAACAGGAATGTTTACTTGGGGGAAATTTAGGGGCAAAACCACGCCTTACTTATAGATAAGGAAAATTGTGGAAACCTAAATGGCGCAGTCTATGAGCTAAGCTATTTGGGCGGGAATTTCAACCTCGAACAACTAACTACATGTGGCACAGTCTTTCCTCATTGCTTGCTACCTTTGACATAGGCGCAGACAACCTTTTTACTTTCCCCACAATACATGGTATCATAGGCGTATTTCAGCGGGTATTTACAATGGTTCAATCCCCCCCCCCCACACACACACACACACATACATCAATTTGAAAAAAATTCAAAATGCTTCTTGAACACTCATTTTTAATAACAACAACAATCACTCAATCCCCATGTAATTTTTTGTTATGAAGTGGGTTCTTGAACTGGAAAAATAACCCGTTTCACTTCCAATAGAAAAAGCAAATGAAAATGGGAATAAGTAAGGAGATTTTAGAAACTAAACAGAAAACTTAATAATATATGCTTAGGCTACGCTTGGCATTTTAAATATTACAGCTTTCCCCCTCACTGGAAGGCCCAGATTAAAATACTAAAATATTGAACTCATAACCACTACACTTTGAAAACTAAGAGTTCGGTCCAAAATACAATTATATACACTTATAGGACTTTTAAAAAGATACAAATTCTTGCATACTGTTGTTCACAGTTAGAACTTTTAGTTTTGAGATATAAGGAATTACAAACTTGTAAAACGGAAAATTTTTCAATCTTCTTCAACGTGACAAGATGATTATTCGAGAACTATGAAAAACTTTTTTTAAACGAAATATAGATTTAGAAACTAA
Source organism: Amaurobius ferox (assembly GCA_951213105.1). Lineage (NCBI taxonomy): Eukaryota > Metazoa > Arthropoda > Arachnida > Araneae > Amaurobiidae > Amaurobius > Amaurobius ferox. The sequence goes on from OX578150.1 coordinate 81,835,144, forward strand.
TTTTTTTAATACACATTTTTGTCGCGGAGATCAAAAATCCGACTACGCTAGGCTCAGCTCAATGGTCGATACTATAAGTGTCGAAAACCCAGACCACTCGACTCACCCTGAGGTATGAGCAGCAGTTTGAGTGGTCGGGATATTATAAGTGTTGTTGTTGTTGAGACCCAGACCGTCCGACCTACCAGAAAGATGTAAGGTAACTGTTTGGACAGCCGGGAAGTGCCACCCAATTTAGACCGGAACCCAGTGGGGGAGGCATCCACAGGGACCGTACCCTCCTTCCCCTACTACCAACCTCTCGGAAGGACTTTCGGACCCACATGTTTAACGTGATCGTACTCCGCATGAACACGGCGGCAGTTTTTTGGCAGTGGCTGGAATCGAACCCGGGCCTACCGAGTGCAACTGCAGCGCGCTAACCATTGGGCTACCGCGCACTGGATGTTATAAGTGTGGAAATAGTCAGCCTTCTTTGTCAGCATGGAACTTCTAGAGGGTTTGAAAAGTCTTTTTGAAAACACCTCATTTTCTTTGCCCCCACCCCCGAGGGAGTAAATCGAAAATATGGCTAAGTTAGGTTGTGTGCCGTAGTCTATACTATTTATGAGCCTTCTAGGTCACCCAGAGGGGTCTTCTGTAAGGTCTGGAAAGACGAAACCTCGTTAGAGACGGTAGATAATTATATATAGTGGTTTAAATTTTGGGGCTGGCTTCTAGATTTAAATAGAATTTTCCAGCCCTTTAGGAAATATAACACGTTCTTTTTGTATTTATATTTGTTTATATTACATTTATATTTATATCACTCTTTTATAGTTTCGAAGATATTTCGAGTGAAAGTAAAAAAAAAAAAAAAAAAAAAAAAAAAAAAAAGTAAGTAAATAAAAAAATAAAATAAATTATTTGCCGAGCAGATAATTTTTCGAAGGAAAATAAGTTCAAAATATTAAAAAATTTAAATTATTTTTATATATTCCTAATCTCGACCCTACTTCCTACAAAACAAGAAAAATTATTTACATTTTTACCAATTCTGTTCGGGGGTATAAGTGACCAAAATGTTTACATTTCTCGTTACTTTCCGATTTCCGTCAGAGAAATTCCAAACATAGGTGTTATTCACACCAAAAATGACCACCCCCAAAGTTGAATTCCAAAATACGCAACTGCATAGTATATATATATGTAAAAGGACGTATTGGCGTGAGATCAAAAATCCGACTCTCGGATTTTGATGGATATACACGTTTTGACCACCCCTGAATAAAAATTAACATCATTTTTTCCAACAATGATTATATGATCATTTAAATAGATAATCGTCAGAATCAAGGCTACCCATACAAATTGAGGGCCCATTAAGAACATTTACTACGCCCCCCCCCCCACACCTCATCTCTAAATACCTTGCCTCATCTCTAAATACCTTGCCTCATCTCTAAATACCTTGCACCTTTCTAAATACCTTGCCTCATCTCCGTATTCCAAACTGGATGGCCCCCTCATTCGAGTAGTCCCTCTTATGGGCGGTTCTATCAGAAAACCGGTTGATTTTTGAGAGGGATTGGATGAGGGGAAGGTTCTTAATTTTCGAACAGTTTTGCAATTCGGGGAGGGGGGGGGGATGATTTAAAAATATTTGTGCTAAAAAGTTTTACAAAAAAAAAAATCTGTGGTAAAAATAAAGTAAATAAACCTCTTTTATAAAACGTTAACATGCTCCTTTATCGAGAAATTGCACATTTTTGGTCAAAAGTAAATAAAAAATAATCATAAAAATACATATATTCTCTGTTATTAAATGAGTGAATACTTTTAAAGTACTATTAACCAGATATAAATTCACACCCTTGTTATGACAAACCGTTGTCGAGGTATATAAAAACTTCCCCCTTCGACAGGAAGAGCGATATCACTAGAATCAAATTATTTTCACGAAATTTTGTAAGCTAATTATTAATTTTAAAATAAGGTTATTAAGTAAGCTATAATTCGTGCTATTGTTTATATTATGTGACTTTATTAATATGTAAGGCTACTGATTGAATACAAAAGTTGTTTTAGTCAAGCAGACGACATATTTTAAACCTAAGATGTTCCAGATCTTATTTTTGTATAGAATAATGAAAGCTTATCTACAAGCAAACAAATTATTTAACTTAGGGTTCAGGGTTCCTAGAGAAGTCGTACAGCACCCCAATGACATTGTAAGGAAAGGTCTATGAGTGTACACGTTAAATATATGCGTAGTCAATCAAGCCTGCACTAATAAAAGTTATATCTAATAAAAGTTATTTCAGCGCACCTATCTGAGAATTTAACAAGTTAGGATATCGGATTCTGCCACAAAGTAAGATAGACGAATAAAGCTAATTATAAAGTTGTAGAGTATTGCCTAATAAATAGAAATTAACACCAAGAATGAACGAAACGCGTATTCGGAAAACAAGAAATACGGGTCAGAAAGTTGTTTGACCAAGGCCTGTAACCCGGCCGTCCAAATAGTTGCTCAAGTCCCCAGGATGAGTCAGACGGTCTGGGTCTTCAACCAAGGCCTGTAACACGGTGGCACCTGCAATGTTTGTCGAAGTACACGGTAATATTCCTTCTGGAATTCAAATGCGCATTGTATCTGACTGTAGTAGTTTTATTGTATATTCATATACATTGGACAATGCTTTACAACTTTGTAAGTGGCTTTTTTCATCTACCTCACTGTGTTGCCAAGTTCGTTAACTTGACTTTTAAATTCTTCGTTAGAGACCCTGCAAGCAATTTCATTCATTTGATCGTGGACATTTTACTATAGATGAACCTAACGTGTTCGTTCATGAACCTTTCCTTATAAAATTTTGGGGGTGCCTTAAGACTTTTCTAAGAACCCTCTATCTATTCTAACTGCCATACAGCGAAACTCCGCAACGCAGAGGCCGGGGGGGGGGGGGGGGGGGGAGGTGACAGACTTTATATACGTGTGCAAGAGAGGGTTTTGAAATAAGAATTAAAGAAGTTATAAGGAATGGGGACCCAGGTCGTTCAGAATTTGAATTTCCACCACTAGAGTTTAGAATCACAGCTATTAATGACGCATATGCTTTGTTACTCTTTCTTCCAAGCATTTTTGTGAAAACCCCTGTATATACTTTCTATAAACACATATACGTTAAAGAACACTAATCCTTCCTTCTCAGTATCGCTTCCCAGGTGCTTTTTTCTATAATTTTATGTATTTATTTTATGTTACTTTTATTTTTGGTTGCTATTGGAAGCGTCAGGATTCATATACATTTCCCTTCAAAATTGCTTAAAATTCGAAGAAAAAGGGATTTAAATGATAGGAAAAATTGTAAAATTTCTTTGTGTATTTAGAGAATGTCAGCGAGATTATACCAGGTGGTGCAGGGTAAACAGTGATATTTTAGACGTACTTCTTTCGTAATTGATGCGCAGTAAAATCCACCCAATTTTACATTAATTCCAGCCGCATGTGGAAATGATTAAAAATATATTCAGTCCTTATAAATATTAACTAAATAATCTGATGTGTCCAACACAGGACTTCAGTTGCAGATTTAACAATTTTTGATTTTGTGGGGAAAATTATACAAAGAGGTTTTTTTTTTAACATTTTTCAGATCTCACTAAAAATTAATAGATTTATTGCTGTTATCTTTTAAATAAGCATACCAAATTTCATGCAATTCCCTTGATTGTTTCGTAAGATATCCATCGCCCTGCGAAAAGTAAAATTTCAAATATCTCGAGAACGGTTCAGGATAGCTACTAATTACTAGTGTCCATTGATTTTTGGTAAAATAACTTACAAATTAAACCACTTGCAATGCAAAGCATTTAGTCATTTAATAATAGTAAAAATATTTATTTTTTTATTTATTATGAATTTCTACAATTAAAATAAAATACGCGCAATATCTCAAGAACGGTGTTATGTTTATGTAAATTATCTCATTTTATAAATTCTCTGAATAAAAGATTACATATAAACTGACTATTTTCGTAAAATATTTTAACACAATTTTGTTTTTATGTACTTTCCCAAAAGGTCCAAAAATTGGAATTTTTCCTCGATAATAAATAAGCTTCTTGGATTTATTAATCGGAAAAAGCGTACAAAATTGTATTCTATTTATTAAAATTGTTCGAAAGATATAGCGCTCCACGTACACACACACACAAACACACACACACACACAAAAAAAAAAATTCGAGCACAGCTTGTCAACATTTTTTTTAATGAAGATATTCTTTCATTTCGGCATAAAAATATTTACTAAGTATGCATCACAAAATTCAGTAGACCACTAACGTGTGCCGATAGAAATAATCATATCACATTTTATTCAATTTTATCAATTTGTTAAAAATATATCGTGCTCACAGACACACGTACATTACTAAAAATTGTTCGATTCGTATTCGGGAACGCCCAAAGCGTGTATATCCATTGAAATCCAATGGTCGGATTTTTAATCCCATTGCAGCACTACTTTCCCTTTAAATTATTAAGTGTGGTAGATAAAACAAAAACATATCCATGCAAGATTTTAAACGAATTCGGGTTCCTGCTTGATTTACAGCGATCGCAACCGTAATGAATAAATACATTACAACGTTTGTGTAAATAAATATTTTTATTTTATATTCTAAAGCTGGCAACACTTTTAACTTCCGAAACAATAAACATTGTAATTTCTAAGCCATTTCTCCCTTGTGAATGAAGATTCGAAACAGAAAAAAAGTTTCATTGTTTACAAGAAATGGAAAAGATGAATGTTTTTCAAAACTCATTTGTTACTATAAATTTTAGGCTCGGATTTAAGTATTTTTATAATTTATAGTTTTTTTTTCTTTCTTGGAGTTATTGACCCTGACTTCGTGGAAGCAGTGTTAGCACTGGTCTTTTCAAATGGCTTAAAGAGGCCCAGAATTTATGAAGGGGGCAGGAATTAACATTTCACTCAAACTAATATAAGGGAAGCCCTTTTCTCTATCTGTCTGCGTGTCCTAATTGGCGACAAATTTGGGCGCCATTATTACCAACTTGGTGACATTTTAGAAATTCCGCCAAATTGACGATAATTCAGTAGCTCGTAAAATTAAGTTTAATTTTGTTTCATAATATCCTTGCTATTTTCTGGAAATTATTTTGCTATTCTTGATTAAAAATGCAGTGAAATTTACTGCTTGCAAGATAAGTGGTTTGATTTTTTTTAAACTGATTTTTTTAATTGTAATTTTTCTTTTTAAACGACGGTAATAGTAATAAGAATATAAATATAAATTTACTTATATACAAGGTTCCCTCGTAAGACTTGATTCATCATTTTAACTTTCGGTAGAAGCGTTCTAGAAATACAAAAGCAGGAACCAGGGTCTACTAGTAGAAAAATCGTTACGCGCTATCGATTGAGAGAGTTTGCAGCGCCACTAACGGCAAATTGAAGAAGTAAGAATTCCTATTTCGAAAACGAAGCGAAATAGATGAAAATTTTCAATTGCATAATTGTAAACCGTTCTGTACGTAGTACGGACAGACGTCTGGTTCTGCATTTGTTATTGTATGTGTACATGTACACAGATAATAAGAAATAAAGTCTACAAATAGCGATAATTATGCAAATGTCGCGTTGTACTGAAGTACTTCTGAAATAAATGGCGAGATATACCCATGAAAATATAATAATCCGTGCAATACGTTAATTTTAATTCATTTAGAATGATCCTTTTTGCAGTAAAAAAAAATAAATGTTCTATGAAAATGGCAAACAAATGATGCATTTTTGCAACGCCCTAAATGAGCGAGTTTTATAAATATCATCGAATATAGACCTGTGAAAATTAAGCATAAATATTTATTCGAGGAACACTTGCTAGCATTTTCAGTATTAGCTAAAAAAAGTATTTTCTCACTCAATAATACGTCCAATTCATAAAATATTAGCTGTAGTTTTTATTGTTCACGTGAGCCATCGCAGAACAAATGGCGGCCTCTTGTTTGACTTGCGATAATCGCAAGTGAGATGAATCTATTACGGCAGTTATGTAAACATAAATGCTTTTATTTTGTTTTGCAAAGCTGGCAACACTACGTTCGCGAGAGGTAAACATTGAAATGACTGTGCTGTTTCCTTATTGTGGGAGAAGATTACAATAAAAATAAAAGTTAAAAAAAAACTTTTATTGTTTCCAAGTATGGGGAATATGATTGCTTTTCGAAACAGGATCATTAACAAAATGTTTACGCGGCTTTAGAGTTGAAGTTATTTTTCCCTAAATCAAGGTTTCTTATCGTGGGGTCCATGGACCTTTTTTGACAGAGGTCCTTAACCTTTTAACTAATACACACACTTCACTTAAAAGTGAACTTCGTATGTCCATTTCCCTCAATCTTAAGAAAGATAAATTAATCAATCAATATTCTGTGAGTCTCGTTTTACCTCCCCTGGAGCTGCAAAGGATCCCTTTAGTGTATAAGGGCGTAGATATCTTTAAGAGTAATATAAGGATATCTATAGGATATCTACTTATAAGGGAATCGGGCTAAAGGCTATAAAGGTCTCTTTTGCAGCTCCAGGGGCTAACCGATAAGGGGATTAAACAGTATGTTAGGGTCCCCCACTTCAGTCAGGGCCTTAAAATTTCTCAATACTTTATTCAAATTGAAATTATTGCAAATATTTTTAATCAATGTTATTAATATTTTATTAATATGTTTTTATATATATTTATTTGTCTATATATCCAGAAAATAGTAAAATGCAAGAATACTGATACAGAATAAAATCAATTGCGACCTACAGGACTTCCAGAAGATGTTAGCGGGGATCCCACCTCAAAATTAACAAGAAAGATCAAACATCCATAAAGCATTGATTGTGAAACACTTTCCAACTTTAATGCAATTTCATTTAAACATCTCTGAAATGCGATACATTCCTCGGTAATATTTCAAAAATTATCACAATTACTACATTAATTTATTATATTTGAAAACTTGAAAGTTCATCGAAAAAAATGAACTTCATTCAAATGACGCCAATTAAATATAAATCGCCTGGCTCCTCGGTAATGTTTTTAACATTATCATAATACTACAATAATTTATTATATTTGAAAACTTTATCAAAAACAACTGAAATTTATTCAAATGACGCCATCGAAATATAACACGCCTGGCTCTCTCTATAAAAGCAGCATTTCATTCATTAACATTTTCCCACTCATTTCATTCATCACAATACTATAATAATTTATTTTATATAAAAACTTAAGATCATGGAGGTACGAGTAATTAAAGTCTATGCTTGAAACTTCAATGTAAAAAAATCGTCCTTCTCTCTGTAAAATCAATGAATATTTTATTCATATCAGCTATGCAGACTCCATGAGCTAAATAATTTTGCGTTAACGAAATACAGCAATTCTTATACAACTCATTCTACATATTTTACTGTTTACATTTTACATAAGTGAAAAATGTGCTTCGTTGTAGAAATAATCAAATTTGAATGATCATTTAAACTCAAATATATTGTAATTGCGTTGTTTCAGTGTGTAGATGCACAGAATTTAAGCAAAAATAAAGCGGTTTTAGGACGGATACAACACTCAATATGAATTAAAAAGAACTTTAAAAATCACGATTTTGAGACAAGATGGATGCCATATATCATTTTGAAGTGGGTCACGTGATCGTTTCATATCATGGTCACGTGATCGCTTCATATAAGAGGTGTAATTATTAATTTAATTTTTATTTAAAATACTACTGAATATATTTTACTGAAATTTTTTTATATATTTTATGGAATAATTTGAATATTACCTAAAATTTTCGAAGCAATTTGTGAATTTTAAATCCGCTTAAAAAATGTTTTAAAAATTAGGTCCCATAGGGTTCAATGTATTTCATTTTTTCAACCCGGGTTTAATCCAAAACTAATTGGGTGATATTATTCATTTATATTCCCATAGGTCCTACAGACAGTCTGAACAACGTACTAAAATTTCATTTTGATTAAGTCATTTTTACGGTCTTTATCGTGCTAACGGGCAGACAGACAGACAGAATGAATGAACAAAGTCATCAACACTTTTCAACTGTGTTGTAAAGTGTTATATTAAAAAGAAAGATCAATCATGCTTAAAGCATTGATTATGAAACACTTTCCAACTTCAATGCAATTTTATTTAAACATGTCTAAAATGCAATACATTCCTCGGTAATATTTTAAAACTTATCACAATACTACATTAATTTATTATATTTGAAACCTTAAATCTTCATCGAAAAAAATTAACTTCATTCAAATGACGGCATTAAAATATAAATTGCCTGGTTTAAACATCTCTAAAATGTGATACATTCCTCGGTAATAATTTTAGAATTATCATAATACTACGATAATTTATTATATTTGAAAACTTTATCGAAAACAACTGAAATTCATTCAAATGACGTCATAAAAAAATAACACGCCTGGCTCTCTCTATAAAAGCTACATTTCATTTTTAAACAATTCCCCCATTCATGTCATTCATCACAATACTATAATAATTTATATTATTTAAAAATTAAGACCATGGAGCTACAAGTAAGTAAAACTCTATGCGTAAAACTTCATCGAAAATTATCGTCCTTCTCTTTCTAAAATCAATGAATATTTCATTCATATCAGCCATGCAGACTCCATGGACTAAATGATTTTGTGTTAAAGAATTACAGCGATTCTAATGCAACTCATTCTACATATTTTGCTGTTTACATTTTACATAGGTGAAAAATAGGCTTAATAGTAGAAATAATCAAATTTGTATGAGCATTTAAACTGAAATATATTGTCATTGCGTTGTTAAAGTATGTAGATGCACAGAATTTAGGCAAAAATAAAGTAGTTTTAGGATGGATACAACACTCAATATGAATTAAAAAGAACTTTAAAAATCACGATTTTGAGACAAGATGGATGCCATATATCATTTTGAAGTGGGTCATGTGATCGTTTCATATCATGGACACGTGATCGCTTCATATAAGAGGTGTTATTATTATTTTAATTTTTATTTAAAAAACTACTGAATATATTTCGCTGAATTTTTTTTAATATATTTTATGGAACAATTTGAATATTGCCTAAAATTTTCGAAGCAATTTGTGAATTTTAAATCCGCTTAAAAAATGCTTGAAAAATTAGGTCCTATGGGGCTCAGTGTATTTCATTTTTTCGACTCGGGTTCAATCCAAAACTAATTGGGTGCTATTATTCATTTATATTCCCATAGGTTCTACAGACCGTCTGAACAACATACTAAAATTTCATTTTGATTAAGTCATTTTTACGGCAGTTATCGTGCTAACGGACAGACAGACAGACAGACAGACAGACAGAATGAACAAAGTCATAAACACTTTTCAACTTTGTTGTAAAGTGTTAATAAAAAACCCGGGTTATATAACTATAGGTATATCATGAAGAATACAGTTTGGCCTTAGTTCTGAACTCCAACTCATATAGCGTCTCTCTTGTGATAAGAGTGAGGGTATAGAAACCATAATTATATCACGTTATTTTAAAGTTTGCTTTAAAATTACTATATCATAAATGAATATTTTTATTTATTGAATTTGTGTAAATTGAAATATTGAATCAAAACACTTTTACAATCGTTTTGCACGTATAAAAATATGCGAGATCAATGTGGCATTATTTTGACGTCAAAATTATGAGCGCACAAAATATGATGACGTCATAGGGGCCCCACAATAAAAGTTCTGCTTAGGACCTCCGAGCGTGTAAATACAACTGTAAACCTCCTCTACAGTGTCTATTCTAGCCACTGTACCTCCTCTGAGGAGGAGGCGTACCCCTAGGGGCGCCATATAGGGGAGCTGGGGATCGGTTTTCTTGAGCTATATTTTTGAAATCCTGTATATCCATCGGTTGATGGATTCTTAGTTATAAAAATTCGTCAGATTATTTAAGTGCTGACTTAAATAATCTGAATATTAAAATACGTCGTTAATTGCAGCATATAACTGTCGGTAAAAGTATGAACCGGTTTCAAAAGCGAATAAGATAGCTTCCTGTGTCACGATTATTGAGAGTGAGACAGAGCAAGCAACCAGTCCAAAAAAGGCCGAAAAATTCCGTCAATGAATGACTGATGTCGCTAATAAAATTCTGAAGAAGGGTCTTATTTTACTTTTAAAAGTGGAGGATATTTTTAATCAATAAATTTATCATTTATTTAACGAAGAATTTTCATTTTTAGAATTTGTACTCTTAAATTTGAGAAGGGTTATTGGTGTCAATCAGAACATTTAAACATAATTTTCATTTTCTGAACATTAAATATTGGGATTTCTACAAATATTATCGTAGAATTCTGATAACACCACTTCTGTTTCATTTTTTCAAGGAAAACTACAGGGAGCGGATATAATCCGTAAAAAATTAAAACTCAGTGGGACTTTAGGATGTTACAATACAAATACGAGGAAATCCTGTGGATTGCATCTTCAAATTTTGGGATAAACGGTTGATTTTTAGTGTGTATTCTAATTTTTTTAATCACAATTTACATTCTAAAAACTATTAAATTACAAGAAAGATCGATCATGCATAAAGCATTGATTATGAAACATTTTCCAACTGCAATGCAATTTCATGTAAATATCTCTAAAATGCGATACATTCTGTGGTGATATATTTAAAATCATCACAATACTACAATAATTTATTATAAACTTCATCGAAAAAAAAATAACTTTATTCAAATGACGTCATCGAAATATAAATCGCCTGGCACTCTATATAAAAGCTGTGAATATTTCATTCATAAACTTTTATTCCATTCCTTTTCTTCAGCGGTGATATTTTTGAAATTATCACAATAATACAATAATTTATTTCACTTAAAAACTTAAAACCATGGAGGTAAAATCACTTTGTAATTCCATGCTTAAAACTTCATCGAAAAAAGCAATACTATAAAATCGCCTGCTTCTCTATGTAAAATCAATGAATGTTTCATTCATATCAGCTATATTCCAGACTCCAGAGCTAAATAATTTTGCGCTAAAAAATCCAGCAATTCTTATACAACTCATTTTACAGCTTGATGTGTTTACATTCTGTATACGTTAAAATTAGGCTTCGTTGTAGAAATTATCAAAGTTTGATGATCATTTAAACTCAAAAATATTGTAATTGCGTTGGCGCAGAATATAGTTGCACAAAAATTGCGCAAAAATAAAGTGGTTTTAGGACGGATGCAACAGTAAATATAAATTAAAAAGAATTTTTAAAATCACGATTTTGACACTTGGAAAAAAGATGGATGCCATATTCTATTTTGAAGTGGATGGGTTGTTGTTGTTGAGACCCAGACCGTCCGACCTACCAGAAAGGTGTAAGGTAACTGTTTGGACAGCCGGGAAGTGCCACCCAATTTAGACCGGAACTCAGTGGGGGAGGCATCCACAGGGACCGTACCCTCCTTCCCCTACCACAACCTCTCGGAAGGACTTACGGACCCACATGTTTAACGTGATCGTACTCCGCGTGAACACGGCGGCAGTTCTGGCAGTGGCTGGAATCGAACCCGGGCCTACCGAGTGCAACTCCAGCGCGCTAACCAATGGGCTACCGCGCCCATGAAGTGGATGGGTTGAAGACCCAGACCGTCCGACTCGTCCAGAGGACTAAGAGCAGCTATTTGGACGGCCGGATGAAGTGGATGGTTGTAATTATTTTAATTTTTATTTAAAAAACTACCGAACGTATTTTGCTGAAATTTTTTTTTACATATTTTATAGGATAATTTGAATATTACCTAAAATTTTCGATACAATTTTAAATTCGCTTAAAAAATGTTTGAAGAATTATGTCCCTTAGGGCTCAATGTATTTTTATTTTTTCAACCCGGGTTCAATCCAAAACTAATTGGGTGATATTATTCATTGCATTCCCATATGTTCCACTGACCGTCTTAACAACATACTAAAATTGAATTTTGATAAAGTCATTTCTACGGCTTTTTTTGTGCGAACGGACAGACAAACAGACCGAATGAACAACGTCATAAACACTTTTCAACTATGCTTTAAAGTGTTAGAATTATATCATATTTCCGCAATTTCAAAAACTTCAGCGTAATCAGCAGTAATTAACGTGATACGATTCAGGTGCTAATTAATTTGTAGATATTGGTGGAGAAATAAAAATAAATGATTTATATTACGGGCGTTATATTTTAAATATGCAAAACACAGTAAGTAAGTGTTTTAAATATGTGATTGCCAAGTGTTTATAATGCAATGCAACAAATTTGATTGAACACTCACCAAAACAAAACAGCGTATGTTTCATTTCAAAAACAATTTTCATTCTTCTGGAAATAATTAAAAACGCTGTGTGAGATTTTTCATTCTAGTCTCGAAATCGACGTCTACTGTTTCGAAATAAAAAAAATAAAATAATAAAATAATTGTTAAAAACCAATCAGAAAGATAAAATATCTTATTCCGGAATTCCCCGCATTATACTTTCCGCATTTTCAGTTACGCAAATCAGTACTACCTGCTTTCAATAAAATTGCAAATTTTTCACAAATGAAACGCTGAATATTCGAATTATCGTCTGCTTCCAGAAACGCTGACGCATCGTGATACATCAATAAAAAATGCTTACAATATTCAACAGATGCAAGTTCAAAATCTTCATTTTCTTTTGCTTTTACATTAGAACTACATCATTTTCGATTCAAAAAAGTGTTATTTAAACCAAATGAAACAAAAATTTTGCTCCCGTGCGAAGTTCTCGCAATCTGTGCTTTAGGTAAATTGCAATTGATGTTTTGTGTTTTGGAATGAGGACGCCATTTTTTTTTTTTTTTTACTTCTCCAATTATTATCAGCTACTCTTGCATTATTTTCGCTCACGTCTTGAACTCATTTTGAACTTCATTTCTTCTGGGCGAAGTCAATGAAGAGTTTAATTGACTTTTTTAGAGAAAATTAGAAAATGTAACGAGTAAAGATTTTGTAAATTTGTACTGCAGTCGTTACTAGTAATGGAACAAACTTTTTTTATTCGTAACTGAAGTGTGGTTGTCTGTTGTATTAATGAAGAAGTTGATTAGTTCTCTATTAGTTGATTAGTACTGACAGTAGAAAATAATGTAATTTGCTCATATCGTTTTCATCTTTTGGGTAAATGCAACTTTTTCAACAAAGTATTTTACTTCCAACACATGCATACAAATAGGGTCATCATGAAGCGCGCTGACAAAGTGTGAATGACGATTTGTACTCAATTTAGTTAGGAAATGCTATGTGCTGAGATAAAACTTATAATTAATGAAATTAATAACTAACTACATAGGTCATTAATTAATTTTAATTGAGTAAATCTTAATTTATCAATTAATATTTTCGATTTAGTTAAAATCAATTTAGTTAAACAATCATACTTGTTAAAGTTAAGCTTATTAATAACTTACGAAAGTTGCACATTTTGATGTGTCGTGAATAATTTCTTAAATATTATACAAGTACTGGTGAAACCTATTAATTCCTGAGCACTAAGCATTTCCTCTTTTGGTTAGTAGAGTCGAACTTTCTACTGTTATGAATAAATACGTATAATGCCACTAAAATAATGAACAGATAGCAAACGAAAATTATCTAGAGGGGAATTCCAGCAACCTGAGGGGGAAATTCCATCACATCCCTTTTGCACAACTCTATCCTTAAAATAACCCTTCACCGAAAAATCCGACAAAAAATGTGTTTGACCCGGGTTGAACGCTCTTGCGACCTTATTTTTTTTTACCCCCCTGGGGCTAGAAGCGACCACTTGCAGAAGAAAAAAAAAACTGGCTAACCCTTTTTTCCTAGCAGGGCCCCCTTAACAAGGCCCCCCAATAGACACGTGTCTTCTAAATCTTTGCGTGCCACCAAAATGGCCCCAAAACGGGTTAAGCTGGAATGGAATCGCCCAACTAAAGATGTGTAATATCATTTACATGTAAGTGGAAGCCTTATGTGAAACGCCCCCTCCCCTTTGGAAAGACAAAGAAGTCGGTGTCCCTAGGAAAGGAAATGATGGGATATTCTGGTATATTAATATATTGTGCAAGATGGGTTGAGGCGTTTTCTGGTGTCGCAAGGGGTCAGAACTGAAGCAATCAGATGATTGAAGAGTTCAGAGAAAGGAGAGGAATGGAATTGAGAGTTTAAGAGATGTTTTATTGTATGGGATAAAAAAACGTATAAAAGTTTTATTTTACGATTCTGTTAAATTTTTTAACTGTTCATCAGCTGTTTGTTGTAGAATTTCTTCACTTTCATTGCTTCATTTCACATTGCTTTATAAAAATTTGAGAAGGAATATTGATATTTAAGGTCTGGTGATGGCCATACTCTTTAGGGAGTGTGCATTCTTGGAGTGCTTAAAGGAACTTTGAAGATAAATATTCTTAAAAAAATAAACGTTTTAAGCAAGTATATGAAATATATGATCTTCGGAACAAATTTAACTTATAAGCATTTCTGTCTGTGAGCTTTTTAAATTACTGTTATACATAATTAAAATTTATTTTATTTTATTTATTTTTATTATTATTTTACAAGCTGTCCAGACAATATTAATTTATACCACTTGTTTCAAAATATAAAAACCACAATATAATATTAATCACATTTATAATACTTTTACTACATAAATATTAAAATGAAGTGCTAAACCGTAACTTTGTAGTATTAAAAAATAACTATGGTAAAAAAACTGAAGGATATTGCTGTATTCATTTATGTTCCATTGCTTCTCAAAGCTATCAATGTCTTTCTTAAATTTAATGTAATTAAATTTTCTTAAATTTAATGTTTTTTTTATAAAATTAAAATATAATTATTATATTTTACTAAATTTAGTCAAAATTAACATTTTAATTTCCAATTTTTCATAAATATAATATCAAGATTTACAGTTTATGAAATTAAATTACTTAAAAATATAGAACTATATAAAAATATCTGATTTTATTTATTATTACTTTCCTTATATACAATAATGTATAAGGAAAGTATTGTGACGGGGTCGAAAATTCGAATTCGAGTTTTGGACGGGAGAGCACGTTTCAAGCATCCCTGATCACGAATCGAACCTTTTTGAAGTTATGTGTGTTTGTGTGTGTGTGTGTGTGTGTGTGCGTGCATGTGTGCGTGCGTGTGTGTGTGTGTGTGTCAGTGAGTCTGTGGAAACGATGACTGACGAAGAAATGGATTGATTCGAACGAAATTTGGTACAAAAATTACAATCCTTAAACACTGGAAGCCTATTGTTATTATACGTAATCGAATGTTCAGAACCCCCCTAAATTTTCGAGTGAAATTTTGAAAAAATCGTTAAAAAATCAAAGTCTCACGCAAATAGATATTTCTTATGTAATTTTTTATTAGAAAACGATTGACACAAATTTTAAAACGCTAACATGAACCGTTCTCTAGATATTGCACATTGTTCAAAGAAATTATCAAAAAGTTATATAAAATAAAAAAAAATATTTCTTATTGAGAAACATGTTCACTTTTCATATGTAATACCATGCGATAAATTTGGTGACATCATGCTCGTAGATCTAGCTCTTTCCATTCATGAAAAAAGATACTTTGAGTAATACTTTTGTATTTGAACGCCAATAGTCATTTATCTGCTGTAAGAATAACTTATTTCCCCGTCCATAACGCTTGGCGAGATTTTGGCGACGAATTTGGTGGAATGTCGCCAACTTGGCGACTTTTTTAAATGTTGCTAAATTAACGATAAACTCGCCAAATGGATAAAAATGACGACTCATTGACGAAAATTCAATATCTTGGAAAGGATATAAATATCTACTGTAAAAATAGTCTATTTTTTTACTGTAAAAGTAGTAAATTCATTGCATTATATAAGTAAAGCCATGTGCTGTTCACATCAGATTTTTTTATTTTTTTTACAAGTTGTCCAAACGATATTAATTTATACTAATTGTGTGTCAACATAAAAACCCACAATATGATATTAATAGCGTTTATAATATTTTTACTATATAAATATTAATATGAAATACTACAATTTAATTTTGCAAGAAGTACTCGTATTATTATTTAACTGTGTTAAATAAAAATGATGAATATTGCTTTATTTATTTATTATCCATTGCTTCTCCAAGTTTTGCCGCCTGTATTTCATTTTCTTAAATTTAATGATTTTATAAAATGAAATTATCAAATTTTACTATATTTAAAATTCACATTTAAATTTAAAATTTTTCATAAATTTAATATCAAAATTTGCAGTTTATAAAATTAAATTACTTAAAAATATAGAACTCTATAAAAGTATCTGATTTAGCTAAAAAATATAAGTATATATAAAAAAACTCTGATGTATCTAGATATTTTCTTTACATATTCACAAATTGTGCATAAGCAATATTCAAAATTGAAATTTTCTTTTATAAGATTATCTCGCTAAAAATCAATGGGCTTATTTCAGTTATGATAAAAAAAATCATGCCAAATTTTATAAAAAAATAGTTCATTTCTTTCAAGAGATATTGCGCCGCTTGTGGATTAAGTAATATTTCTAATATCTCGAGAATTACTGGTAATAAATCGTAAGCAAGGGTGTCAATTCATTACTGGTTAAAAGTACTTGTAAATAATTAATTCCCTTATTTTATGAAATTGAATAAATTTTATTTTTTATTTATTTATTTTTAATCAAAGCTTGTGGTGTCTGGAGAATGGCACATGCTATCGTCCTTTGAAAGATCCATTAAGCTGTACATAAAGAAGTATATAAGCGTTGTTTTCTTATATAATTAATATATGTAAGTTTTAAATAATATGTAATTTTTATGTAATTTCAAATTTTTGGCGAAAAAAAAATCATTTATTTATTTTATTTTATTTTATTTTTATTCATTTATTTATTTTACGTATATATTTTTGTTTTATTATATATATATATATATATATATATATATATATATATATATATATATATATAGTTTCACTTTCACTTTCTCCACATCAATAATCTTAAACGCATTTGCCAAAATCACCACTATTCGGAAGTATTTGTAAATAATATTATTAATAATTTCAAATTCACCACGTAATAATTTTACAAATGCATTATTTATCCTTCATTGGATAACTCTTTTTGTGAATTTCACCCGTTCTTATCACCTACTTACCACTTGGCCTGAGTCTGATACTGCTTACTATTTTTGAAAGTCTTCATACACATTATTTTTCGTTCACGTGTATTCATTCCGGTGTCCACTCGCTTAGACGAAGAGATGTAAAATGCTCTGTCGCATGTTCTTCTGCGAACGTGTAAACTGCCAAGTGATAGCTGTGCCTGTGAGTTAATATTTCTGTTTTTTATATTTCTGGTTTATAGTTCACATGGTTTTTTTATTATTTGTCCTTCCACTAGCCAGTAGACAGTTCCAATGGTGTTCATAGGTAAATACTATCGCCATTGTCAGAAACTGGTTATTCTTTCGGTTTTAATTCGAATTGTATGGCTGTCCTGACGAGAATGCAATTTCGAACTAACCGCCGTTTTTTGTGTAGTTTCAGTTGATTGCTCTCCATGTCTTGATCTTCAATCTTAGGCTTTTTATTATTTCATTTTCTCTTTTTTGCCATATTTGCTTTTTATTTTATATATAATTATATATATATATACCTTTTAATTATGATTTTTGTATACTCATCTTCCCCTCAGCCCCTTTCCATTATAATGATAAGTTACCTTCTATTTTTATCCTTAGCCATGATCTATAGTTACTTATTTGTAACAGATATGCTAGAGATGGGTTTTTTTGTACTTAACGTAGTTTATGCATAGTTTACGCTTTTTAAAAAAAATTCAATTTTTATTTATATATACAATATATATATATATATATATATATATATATATAATATATATATAGTTATATATATATATATATATATATATATATATATATATATATATATATATATATATATATGATACATAAATTTTAAACATTTCCCAATAACGCGCCCTTTTCTTTCACCACTATCTTATTATTCAAAATTCCTATCTCATGTCCAGCATATATTGCAACTACATTAAATTCTATCCCACGCCACTAATATTAACAAGTCTGCAGACGCTTCCTCGATCATACCATATATGGTCACTAGACTTAACCCTATGTAAACGTTCTCATTGAAATTGCATTCCTAATCACATTTTTAAAGCCTAAACCGCTAAGATAGCAGTCACATGCTTCATATCCTCCCTTCCCCTCTGATGAAAATGTATTTTGTACTTGTAAAGAACTACGCAGACGGCACACAGATTTGGTGAGCTCTAGTCGACGATCAGGAATCGTCCAGAACATGTAATTATATTTATTCCTTGTAGCATCGTATAAAATAGATTTTTATAACTTAAATTGCATCTTCCTTGGACTATTCAAGTGAAATATTACATATATATATATATATATATATATATAAGATTTAAAATGAAAAAAGAAAAATATATAGGCGGAATGATTGTGTTTACAGGGTTGCAGAAAGGTCAAGGGGGATTGCGACCCCTATTTCCTGGTTAGAAGCTAGCTTTGACTTCATGAAAACGCTCCCAGAGACTCTGCACTCCCGAAACAACAATCGATCATGCCTGTGGGGAAAAATGGTCGAATCCCAGACAACATAAAAAATAACAATAAAATTGGAAATTTTTCCAACCAACAAGACGAGAATCATGGAAGGGTTGCATAAAGCGTATAAACTTCGGATAGGAAAGCATAAAAAAGTCGCGTCTAACTTATAGAGCAATCTGGGTGTGAAACAATCAGATAATCCTAGGTAAGAGTTGAGTTGTATTCTAGGATGTCGGATAAATTAACATAATTTTTATCACAATAATTTCTACAGAAAACATCATAATAGTGCTGTACAAAGCGGAAGGGATATGATTGTTCCCGAGTTCCGTTGATTAAATGCATCATGCATTTATTAAATTCTGTAATAGATGAGTTTAATGATCTGTATCTGTTCAAGTGATTTACGATTACATTACGTTGTACGTTTAAACTCAAGTTGGTATTCCAGTGGGTAAAATAATTGATCTTGCAGTCATATAGATGTCCCTTGTCAAATAATTTATAACATAATTTCTGTTCCAAATCATAATAAATAGTGATGTCAAGGAAATCAACTGTTCCTACATTCGTTGACTCCGATTCGATTAGTTCAAGACACGGCGGGTAGAATGTAAAATCAAATATAGTATATTGATTATCCACGCCAATCATGACGTCATCAACGAATCTAAAGAATGGTATTTCAATAATTAAATGCGTGCCTTTCTCATAATGTGTATATATATATATATATATATATATATATATATATATATATATATATATATATATGTATTACCACATATATATATTTCTTGGGAAGAAGGGGGGGGGGGAGTCCCGATATCTAATCTCGCAGTGAAACAAGTAAGCTTTTTATATTTATCAATTAAATAAAATATTTTAACCAAATTTTATATGCATTTCTAAATTTGTGTGCGGTATTTAACTCATGAAAAGTCACAGGCACACAGAGATCATTTAAAAAAAAAAGGCTGATCCGCATTCAAAAATGCACAAAACGTGTAAAACCATCTAAATGCAAAAGTCGAATTTTTGACCCCATCACAGTGTTTTGTCTTTACATGCGCTGTACTATGCATAGTTAGTGGGGTTTTTTGACACTATTACAATACTTTCTCTTTACACGTGATATAACTTGGACATGCCTCTGTATATACGACATCTTCCTTTTTTCACCCATTCCTCTATCGCTTTCGACAATCTAAAGCCACACATTACTCAACCCACCCTTGCAAAAATTTTATTTGAGGCATTCTTGTGTGCGCTGAAAAGATAGGCCCATTGTTTCCTCCTGCCTCAGGTAGCTCCATAATAGTGGGGACCTCAAACAGAGAATGCACTCTTCCTATTGCATTTCTTTTGTGGTTTCTGCTATCGATTTAACAATGTTGCAATATTTACCATTGTTGCTTTCACATTGTTGGGGTCGGAATCCTTCTCTGATTTACGGAAATAAGCTTAAGTGAGGATCAAATTAGCTTGATTATTGGATTGAAGCTGGAGTTTGGTATCTTATTATGCATTGGACGAGGAGGCATATTTGTATGATTCTTTAAAACAGGCTTGTTTCTAAAATATAAACAGATGGCATTGCAAAAAATCTGATGTGGGCAACACATGACTTTCCTTATACAATGCAATGAATTTACTACTTTTACAGTAAAAAAATAGGTTTTTCTTATTGTAGATACTTATACTCTTTCCAAGATATTGAATTTTCGTCAGTTAGTCGTCATTTTCATGGATTTAGCGTCATTTCTATCCATTTGGCGAGATTTTCGTTAATTTGGCAACATTTAAAAAGTCGCCAAGTTGGCGACATTACGCTAAATTCTTCGGCCAAATCTCGCCAAGCGTTATGAACGGAGAAATAAGTTATTCTTACAGCAGATAAATGACTATTGGTGTTCAAATACAAAAGTATTACGCACAGTATTTTTTCTCATGAGTGAAACGAGCTAGATTCACGAGAATGATGTCACCTAATTTATCGCATGATATTACATATGAAAAGTGAACAGGTTTCTCAACAGTTAATATATTTTTTTAATTTATGGGATTTTTGATAAATGTATTCAAAAAATGTACAATATGTCGAGAACGGTTCATGCTAGCATTCTAAAGTTTATGTCAATCGTTTTCTAAGTAAAAATTACATAAGAAATGTCTATTTGCTTAACTTTACTAAAGGTTTTGATTTTTTGATGATTTTTTCAAAATTTCACTCCAAAATTTAGGGGGTTCTGAACATTCGATAACGTTTAAAAACAATAGGCTTCCAGTATTCCCGGATTGTTATTTTTGTACCCAATTTCTGTCGAATCGCTCCATTCGTTCGTGAGATATCGTCTCCACAGACTCACTGACACACACACACACACAAACATCACCTCAAACAATGTTTGATTCGTGATCAGGGATGCTTGAAACGTGCTCTCTCGTCGAAAACTCGAATTCGAATTTTCGACCCCGTCACAATACTTTCCTTATGCATTATGAATATAAGGATAGTAAAAAAAAGTAGCAACTGGTATGGTAAAAAAATAGCAAGTGATATGGTAAAAAAAATAGCAACTGGTATGGTAAATATATCAACTGATATGGTAAAAAATAGCAACTGGTATGATAAAAAAATAGCAACTGGTATGGTAAAAAAAATGTACAACTGCTACGCTTTAAAAATATCTTGAGAAAATATCTTCTCGTGAGGGAGTTGACTTCGTATATAATGCATTGGATGAAAAGGCATATTTGTATGGTTCTTTAAAAGAGGGATGTTGCTAAAATATAAGCAGCTGGTATGGGAAAAAATAACAACTGATATAGCAGAAAAAAGAATGTGCAGCTGCTACGCTTTAAATGCTTTTCAGGTCTATTAAGCTCTCCTGAAGTCACGAAATACCAAAACTTGAAGAAACCGAAACAAATATAAAATTCTGCAAAGTCTACATTAACATCACCAAATCACTTCCATGGGGATTATAGTATCGAAATCTCAAAGCCAAACATTGTATAAGTAATCATTGTATAAGCATCTCGTAGCCAAAACATTGTATAAATAATCATTGTATAAGCATCTCGTAGCCAAAACATTGTATAAATAATCATTGTATAAGCATCTCGTAGCCAAAACATTGTATAAGTAATCATTGTATAAGCATCTCGTAGCCAAAACATTGTATAAATAATCATTGTATAAGCATCTCGTAGCCAAAACATTGTATAAGTAATCATTGTATAAGCATCTCGTAGCCAAAACATTGTGTAAGTAATCATTGTATAAGCATCTCGTAGCCAAAACACTGCATAAGTAATCATTGTATAAGCATCTCGTAGCCGAAACATTGTGTAAGTAATCATTAGATAAGCATCTCGTAGCCAAAACACTGCATAAGTAATCATTTTATAAGCATCTCGTAGCCAAATCACTGTATAAGTAATCATTGTATAAGCATCTCCTAACCAAAACATTGCATAAATAATCATTATATAAGTATCTCCTGCCAAAATATTGTATATGTAATCATTGTATAAGCATCTTATAGCCCAAACATTACATAAGTAATCATTGTATAAACATCTCATAGTCAAATCACTGTATAAGTAATCATTGTATAAGCATCTCGTAGCCAAAACATTGTATAAGTAATCATTGTATAAGCATCTCGTAGCCAAAACATTGTATAAATAATCATTGTATAAGCATCTCGTAGCCAAAACATTGTATAAATAATCATTGTATAAGCATCTCGTAGCCAAAACATTGTGTAAGTAATCATTGTATAAGCATCTCGTAGCCAAAATACTGCATAAGTAATCATTGTATAAGCATCTCGTAGCCAAAACATTGTATAAATAATCATTGTATAAGCATCTCGTAGCCAAAACATTGTATAAATAATCATTGTATAAGCATCTTGTAGCCAAAACATTGCATAAATAATCATTGTATAAGCATTTCGTAGCCAAAACATTGTATAAATAATCATTGTATAAGCATCTCGTAGCCAAAACATTGTATAATTAATCATTGTATAAGCATCTCGTAGCCAAATCATTGTATAAGTAATCATTGTATAAGCATCTCGTAGCCAAAACATTGTATAAGTTATCATTGTATAAGCATCTCGTAGCCAAAACATTGTATAAATAATCATTGTATAAGCATCTCGTAGCCAAAACATTGTATAAATAATCATTGTATGAGCATCTCGTAGCCAAAACATTGTATAAGTAATCATTGTATAAGCATCTCGTAGCCAAAACATTGTATAAGTTATCATTGTATAAGCATCTCGTAGCCAAAACATTGTATAAATAATCATTGTATAAGCATCTCGTAGCCAAAACATTGTATAAGTAATCATTGTATAAGCATCTCGTAGCCAAAACATTGTATAAGTAATCATTGTATAAGCATCTCGTAGCCAAAACATTGTATAAATAATCATTGTATAAGCATCTCGTAGCCAAAACATTGTATAAGTAATCATTGTATAAGCATCTCGTAGCCAAAACATTGTATAAGTAATCATTGTATAAGCATCTCGTAGCCAAAACATTGTATAAGTAATCATTGTATAAGCATCTCGTAGCCAAAACATTGTGTAAGTAATCATTGTATAAGCATCTCGTAGCCAAAACACTGCATAAGTAATCATTTTATAAGCATCTCGTAGCCAAATCACTGTATAAGTAATCATTGTATAAGCATCTCCTAACCAAAACATTGCATAAATAATCATTATATAAGTATCTCCTGCCAAAATATTGTATATGTAATCATTGTATAAGCATCTTATAGCCCAAACATTACATAAGTAATCATTGTATAAACATCTCGTAGTCAAATCACTGTATAAGTAATCATTGTATAAGCATCTCGTAGCCAAAACATTGTATAAATAATCATTGCATAAGCATCTCGTGGCCAAAACATTGTATAAGTAATCATTGTATAAGCATCTTGTAGCCAAGACATGATATAAGTAAAGATAATCGAACACCGATACACAAATGACTAAAGGTAAAATGCAGAACTATATCAAATACCGTAAAATATAAAATAGCTATTATGATTTTTTTTTAAAATGTCAGAGAGCACCAATTAAAATCACGTACAAGATTTTGAGGTCTTCAGCAAACCAGAGGCCTAAAGTGATCGGTTTCCTTGGCCCTCATACGCCCCTGCCTACTGTGCAGGTGTGCCGTAATATTGGACATAGTGCTGCGCAAGTTAAAAAAATTTTTGAGAATCAGTGCTGTAGACGTTCACAAAATTGTGACACGTAGCAATTTTTCTCACAGGTGTCGCTTATTCCGTGTTAACAATCGCATAATAAACGCAGAACTGTTTCATAGATGCTGCTGCCTACAATGCCTATAGGTGGATTTTGTGACTACCATCAGTGTTTCTTTCAGGCATACATCCTGGGGGGGGGGGCAAATACCCCCAGATACATTATATATTAACTTAGTTTTTATTTATGGGACGGCATTTAGATATATTTATATTGAGCAAATAAAAAAAATTTGCCCCCCCCCCCCCCCATGCCAAAAGGTTTTGAAAAACTGCCTGATCATCATCATTTTAAGCCTCTTCAAGAATTTTATAATGATAATTTCATTTCAAACATATTTGAGAAGATTTACCCAATTCCAGTTGTTTGTTTTAAATTGCAATTATAATGTCCTATTCTCGCGCCATTAAAACCGAAACTGCCCTTAAAATGCGAATTTTCTTCGATATTTGCGTTCTTGCTTAAAGCGAAACGAACATTTTTCATGCTTCTTGCGTTTTTTTCCAATGGAAGCTTAGATTAATAGCCCAATAAACGCAAACGTTTAAACAACTGGCAGATTCTTTATTGGTTGATATTTATGAGGATTTTTATAAACCTGTATTTTAAGGATTTTTTACTATCCGTGCTTTTCAGATGGCTTGAAAAAGAACGAGGCTGTCAGACTCTATGCCCGTTTTTCGAAATAAAAAATTTTACAGATTTGCACTACGTTTTAAAACGGGTTAATAATTGCCATTCAATGGCAGGCGATATTCAATGAATAAATATATTAATAAATTATAAAAAAAAAAAAATATTCTTCGGATTTCTCACATTACATTGTTACGTATTGTAAAACAATTACAATTACACCTATGCTCAGACTGTTTTTCAAATATTTATGCAGTTACTTAAAACATTACTGTTCATATCATCACACGTTTATAGTGCTGTTGCCGAACACATAAAATTATTTCAGATGTTTTAATTTAGACAATTAATAACAGATTAATTAATAACAGATGTAATTTAAACTTATAGCAGACGATATTTTTATTATATTTTATAATTTCATTTTTTATGCAGTTTTTGAATCAATTTGTAAGGAGAGTAACAGAGTTACTCTTCAAATGCAGAAATCGTCTGCTGACCGTTCTTTTAATTAAACTATTGAAAAAAATGTAAGGTTGACAGCACATGACTTTCCCTGCAGACTTACATCCACGTTCTCTTTATTTTAATTAAATTTAATTAATTTTTAATTCAATTTTCGTTATCATTTGGTAACTGGACTTATTTTCATAAGTGACGTAGAGAAAATACGAAAAAACTAAAATATCTCGAGAACGGTTTGTCCTAGTGTAATGGGGTTGGTCTTATTCTTTTCATCTTTAAAAATTACGTATAAAACAAACATTAAATGGATATATTTGAGCATACGTTTATATTTTAGATTTTGACGATTTTGCGGGCCACTTCGCAAAAAAAAAAAGCAGGTTAGTATTTTTTTCGAATCGTACCAATATCTAATCAGCACCAGGGTAACCTACAAGCGACTTATCAACCGATTTTTGGGAAATTCGGTCCATTAGTTCTTCAGTTAGAGTGGATAGAGACAATTTTAGCGGGCTATTTCGCAAAATAAAGGCGGGTTCTATCCCGAATCGTACCCAAAACTAGTCAGCACCAGATTCATCCACAAGTGACTTACCTACCAAATTTTATAAAATTCAGTCAATTTGTTAGAGTGGATACAAAATCTGCAGAGACAGACAGACAGACACACAGACACACAGATATACACGCACAGACGTCACGCTAAAAATGGTTTTATCGTATTCTAGAGGTCTTGAAACGTGTAGACCCGTCGAAAACTCTAGTTGCGATTTTCGTCATGATTCCAATACTTTCCCTATACATTACCATGTATTGCAGGGAAAGTAATAACGGTATAATTAATTAATTTTTATATTAAAATGTCAAAAAACTTTGAAAATAAGGTACCGTACAGCAATCGGAGATGAAATATTGTTTTACAGGATATTGTTTTACAGTATTGTGTTTTATATGTTGATAGAATTATAAAATGAGCACCAATTTTATTCTTAAATTTGAAACATTTTATACTTTCCTTGCAATACATAGTAATGTATAGGGAACGTATTGGAATCATGTCGAAAATCGCAACTCGAGTTTTCGACGGATTTACACGTTTCGAGACCTCTAGAATACGAAAAAACTATTTTTAGCGTAACGTCTGTGTGTGTGTGTGTGTCTGTCTGTGTGTCTGTGCAATGAATGTATCCACTCTAACTCAAAAACTATTGGACCGAATTTCATAAAATTTGGTAAGTAAGACCCTCGAGTATGACCCTGGTGCTGCTTTGTTTTTAGTACAGTTCAGAAAAAAGAACCCGCCTTTTTTTTGCGAAATGGCCCGCAAATATCTCATGTATTCACTCTAGCTGAAATACAAATTGACCAAATTTCACAAAATTTGGTGGATAAATCACATGTAGGATACTCTGGTGCTGATTAGATTTTGGAACGATTCGGAAATGTACAACCTACCTTTTTTAACGAAATGGCCCGCAAAAATCGCCAATATCTAAAAAAAGACTACGTATGCTTAAATGTATTAATTAAATGCTTGTTTTATACGTAAATTTTTACGATTTAAAGCATAAGAACAACTCTATTACTCTAGGACTAACCGTTCTCGAGATATTTGAGATTTTTCGCATTTTTTTTATGCCGCCTTTAGAAAAATGTCCAATTACCAAATAAAAGCAGAAATTGAATTAAAAATGCAAATTTAGTGTCATTTTGTGCAATTAAACTCAATTTAATGAATTCCTAAAGAAATAAAGAAAAACTGAATTTGAGTCTGCAGGGAAAGTCATGTGCTGCCCACATCAGATTTTTATGTTTAGAACTTTTATTAAATGTGTTCGTAACAGTTTTAGTGACCACCAGTGGGTTTAAATGGCAATTGAAACAAAACATTGGTATTTATTTAATATAATTCGAAAAGCATCGATTTAAATTTATGTCAGAAAATTAAGCCCCCCCCCCCCCTAAAAAAAAGCAAAAAAAAGAACATTGTAACATATGAAGAGATATGTAGATATGTACGTAGCATGAAAAGTGATAAAATGCTGATTTATAATGTACAAAAGGAGATATATTTTACTAAAGGATGCAAATGGAAATCAAATAAGATCTAAAAATACCATCTTTTCTGCGTCAAAAATAGAAATCAAGAATAAGAAATAAGAATTGTAACGAATTTAAAATGGCAAAATATTTACGTTACCTAGAATAAAATAGCCTAAACTGCTAAATGCAGTACGATTTATACCCTTCTTTAGATTTCTGGCTAATTAAAACTACTATTAAATATATTTAGTTTTGCATTACATTTTGTCATGTAATTAAATTATAAATATATATTTTTCATCTATAGGGGGATTATAAGTGAAAATATTTAAAGAAGAAGCTTTAAAACGTCCTCCAATGCTTTTAAAACACTTCAATTATTTCATACTTTTAAGGTCAAGGAATATTGCATATTCTGAATAACCTCTTCAAATATCCAATATTTAAAGTTGCTATCACTGTAATTTTGATCCGAAGATTTCCGGTTTTGCCACAATTTTTCGGGTTTTAAATAATTTAATGTGAGCTAGCTACCAAAATTTGGAATATTTCATGACAGATTTATTCTACGTTGTTTTACTTTTGATATAATTTAGCGTTCTTATCAGGATAATAGTTTAGATTTTTAATTTTATTTCTTTCCCTACAATACACACTAGAGTTGTACCTGGGGCGCGGTAGCCCAGTGGTTAGCGCGCGGGATTGCACTCGGTAGCCCGGGGTCGATTCCCGCATCTGCCAAAACTGCCGCCGTGTTCACGCGGAGTACGATCACGTTAAACATGTGGGTCCGTAAGTCCTTCCGAGAGGTTGGTAGTAGGGGAAGGAGGGTACGATCCTTCTGGATGCCTCCTCCACTGGGTTCCGGTCTAAATTGGGTGGCAATTCCCGGCCTTCCAAACTGTTACCTTACACCTTTCTGGTAGGTCGGACGGTCTGGGTCTCAACAACAACAACACTGGAGTTGTACCTTGTTATAACGAGCACCTGGAGACGTATTAATTTGCTCTTTGACACTCTTTGAACTCGTTTGACGCAGAAAACTTTTTGCAATTTGAGGAATCGTTAGTAAAGGCATACGCATAGGATCATACCTTACAGAAAGCTTATAAAGGGGTGGGGCAGCTCAGTGGTTAGCGCTCGGTGATTGCACGCGGACGACCTTAGTTTGATTTCCGGCTTTGCCCATACTGTTCCCGTGCTCACGTGAAGTACCGGTACGTTAAATATGTGTTCCGTAAGTTCTTCCGAGAAGTTAGTGGTGGTGGTGTGTGTGGGGGGGTGGGGGGGGGGGAGGGGTACGGTACCTGTGGATGGCACCACCACAGGGTGCCGGTCTAAATTGGGTGTCATTGTACCTTTGGATGGGTAGGTTGGCCGGTCTGGATCGAAAGAAGGAGAGAACAACTGATCACAGAAATTGGGTGGCACTTCCAAACAGATACCTCACACATTCGGGTAGCCCTTGGCGTCCAAATGGTTGCTCAAGTCCTCTGACGAGTCGGACGGTCTGGGTCTTCAACACATTCAGATAGTCGGCCACACAAAAAGCTACTGTAAGCCTTCGGGTTAGTCGTGTGGTCTGGGTCTTCCTCACCTTCGGGTAGATCGGACGGTCTTGGCCGAAAAAGAAGGTCCACATTTCGGATATCAGTATGAATATTTGCTAATCTACGTGTTAACTAGTTTACTGACAACCCTCCTCCTCCTTTAAGATAATGTTTTGATTTAAACTAATGGGTCAAGTACTCAATTCCAACAATTTTCTTTACAATTTTTTCTCGGGGTGGAGGGCATATATCTTTTACCTCGACAGTATTGTTCCCATTTTTTTTCCCGAGACTATTCACAGAAACTAAACTCAGTGTCTTCGTTCATGGTTCCTCCACTACCATTCGGCGAAAACTCGGTATATATGTGCTTTCAGGCAGCCATTTCACCGAATTCTCTGGTAGGGCTCCCCCTTCCCCCCTCCTCCTGCCACACACAACTCATACTGTCTTTCCTGCTTCAACATCCAAGTTGTCAAAGCTAAAATCTATTTTTTGTCATATCTTTTGATATTTTATTCAATTCCGCATGCTCATCAGATAAGGGGAACGCCAGGCGACGCTCCATCCATTAAGCTACTGAGACTATTATGTTTATTTAAATATAAAATACACTCTGCATTATCTTCTGTCACATTTCTTATCAAAGTGAAACTTCAAATGTTAACGATCTCATCACTCGATAGATTCTTTGTAAATATAAGATAAAGATAATTCTATTTGCCTTAATACTCCTTCTCCTGCGACCCAGACCGTCCGATCTATCAGAAAGGAAAGGGTATCTGTTTGGACGGCCGGGAAGTGCCACCCAATTTAGACCGGAACCCAGTGGGGGCGGCATCCACAGGGACCGTACCCTCCTTCCCCTACCACTAACCTCTCGGAAGGACTTACAGACCCACATGTTTAACGTGGTCGTACCCCGCGTGAACACGGTGGCAGTTTCGGCGGTGGCTGGAATCAAACCCGGGCCGAACGAGCACAATTCCCGCGGGCTAACCACTGGGCTGTCGCGCCCCTTGTCTTAATACTCGTGAATCCAAATCTGTTGCCATAAATAGTAGGATTCTTGAATAAAATTAAGTCTTCATATTTTTAACATATCACTGATCTAATGCACCTAACCAGAATTAAATCGCCTGGACACCACTGTAAATGACTCGTGTCATAACCCGGACTCGGACCAAGGATCTCCTACTGGTCAATAGATGCGGTTGGTTTCCATAGAGGTTCGTATAATTGAGACGACTATTTCGTATAGAGCATTTAAAAAGCACGAAGCCAGTCCATGGATGCTGTTATTTGCAGTGGAAGAACTATCCTATTTATAAATTTTTCCCAAAGTGATTGGAAACCTGGTTATTGTACACTGTGTTTAGGGACCAACCAGCTTTTGGACTAAATCATAAGATCGCGATCCAAGCTTTTGAAACGCCCTCCTTCGGCGGGTTCTGTAAGTATGTGTTTATAAATAGTTTTTATCATAGTTTTCAGCTATGATAAAAAAATAAAATCTGATGTGGGCAGCACATGACTTATTTATATCCACGTTCTCTTTATTTTAATTAAATTTAATTCACTTTTAATTCAATTTTCGTTCTCATTTGGTAACTGGAGTTAATTTCAAAGGCGGCTTTGAGAAAATATGAAAAAATTTAAATATCTCGAGAACGGCTAGTCGTATTGTAATGGGGTTGGTCTTATTACGTTCTACGTTAAAAATTACGTATAAACCAAGCATCTAATGGGTATATTCGAGCATACGTAGTTTTTTATTTTAGATTTTGGCGATTTTTGCGGGCCATTTTGCAAAAAAAGGCAGGTTTTTTTCCAAATCGTACCAAAATCTAATCAGCATCAGGGTGTCTCCCAAGTGACTTATTTCCCGAATTTTGTGAAATTCGGTCAATTAACTTTTCAGCTAGAGTGGAAACAAGCTTTTGCCGCCATTACGCAAAAAAAGGCGGGTTCTTTTATCCCGAATCGTACCCAAAACTAATCGGCACCAGATTCGCCCACAAGTGACTTACCTACCAAATTTTATGAAATTCGGTCTATTAGTTTTTTAGTTAGAGTGGATACAAAATCTGCATAGACAGACAGACACACAGACAGACGTCACGCTAAAAATAGTGTTTTCGTATTATAGGGGTCTTAAAACGTATAGATCCGCCGAAAACTCGAGTTGCGATTTTCGGCATGATTCTAATACTTTCTCTATACGTTACCATGTATTGCACGGAAAGTAATATAAACATTTGCAAAGGAAACGCATGTCCCAACCGGAATTCGAAAAACGGATTCCTCTCTGACCAGTCGACTCTCTGTCCCACATCCACTGAACTACTGGGACAATAGGTGTGGACTCTACAGCTAATAAGGTAAACTTTTTACACTCACTACCGATTTCGTTATACGCGAACTACGCTGTATCAATTTATTTACGCGAGCTTTTCCTAAATTCTCAACATCCGGGTATAAGCACGAAAGACAGTTTACTCAGAGACACTGTCAAACTTTTCTGAAATTCTTGTTATTTCCGCAAACTTCTTGCCGAGTGGGATTTCGGTATAAAAGCGGATTTCCTGGCCCCCTTATCTTTGCGAACACCAGTGAGGATGCTTTGAACATCAGCATTTCCATTTTCATGGAAACCACGAAAACCACCACCCTCTCTGATCGAAATCCACCTTTTAGGTTTTTGATGTCACGTGTATATTTCTGCATGTATTTGGTTAGATTGGAGTTAATTATTTATAAATAAACTAAAACAATGCCCGTTGAAAATCGATCTTGTTGTCATTAAAAAAATCTGATATGAACAGCACATGACTTTCCCTGCAGACTCAAATTCATTTCTTCTTTATTACTTTCCTTATATACATAATGTATAAGGAAAATATTGTGACGGGGTCGAAAATTCGAATTGGAGTTTTTGACGGGAGAGCAAGTGTCAAGCATCCCTGATCACGAATCGAACATTTGTGAAGTGATGTCTGTGTGTGTGTGAAAGTATGTGTGTGTGTGTGAAAATATGTGTGTGTGTGTGTGAGTCTGTGGAGACGATAACTGACGAACGAATGGACCGATTCGAACGAAATTTGGTACAAAAATCACAATCCGTAAACGCTGGAAGCCTATTGTTTTTATACGCAATCCAATGTTCAGAACCCCCCTAAATTTTCGAGGGAAATTTTGAAAAAATCGTCAAAAAATCAAAACCACTAATAAAGTTACGCAAATAGACATTTCTTATGTAATTTTTCATTAGAAAACGATTGACATAAATTTTAGAACGCTAACATGAACCGTTCTCGAGATATTGCACATTTTTCAAAAAAATTATCGAAAAGTCATATAACATAAAAAATAAGATTTTCCTATTAAGAAACATGTTCACTTTTCATATGTAATACCATGCGATAAATTTGGTGACATCATTTTCGTGGATCTAGCTCGGTCCATTCATGAAAAAAGAGACTTTGAGTAATACTTTTGCATTTGAACGCCAATAGTCATTTATCTGCTGTAAGAATAACTTATTTCTTCGTCCATAACGCTTGACGAGATTTTGGCGACGAATTTGGTGGAATGTCGCCAACTTGGCAATTTTTAAATAAATGTTGCTAAATTAACGAAAATCTCGCCAAATGGATAAAAATGATGCTAAATCAATGACGACTCATTGATGATCACGACATGGGAAATGACGACTCATTGACGAAAATTCAATATCTTGGAAAGAATATAAATAACTACTATAAAAATAATCTATTTTTTTTTACTGTAAAAGTAGTAAGATTTTTCCTTTAATAATTCTTTAAATTGAGTTTAATGGAACTAAATAACACGCATAACTTATTCAAATTACACTGAATTTGCACTTTTATTCAGCTTTCGTTTCCATTTGGTAACTGGATGTATTATCGCAACCGGCGTAGCAAAAATGCGAAAAAAACTAAAATATCTCGAGAACGACTAGTCCTAGAGTAACGGGGTTGGTCTTATTCTTTTCATCCTCAAAAATAACATGCAAAATAAGCTTTTAATTGGTTCATTTGAGTATATGTAGTCTTCTATTTTAGATTTTGACGATTTTTGCGGGCCATTTCGCAAAAAATGCAGGTTCTTTTTTTTTCCGAATCGTACCAAAATCTAATCAGCACCAGACTAACCCACAAGTGACTTATCTACCTAATTTTGTGAAAGTTGGTCTATTAGTTTTTCATCCAGGGTGTATATAGACAATTCTTGCCGGCCATTTTTCTAAAAACGCGGAATTTTGTATCCCGAATCGTACCAAAATCTAATCAGCACCTGAGTCACCCACAAGTAACCTATTTATAAAATTTTATGAAATCCAGTTAATTAGTTTTGGAGTTAGAGTGGATACATACATATCACAGGCAGGTATACACACAGATACACAGACGTCACGCTAAAATTATTTTTTTTCGTATTCTAAAGAACCCAAAACGTGTAGATCGATCGAAAACTCGAGTTGCGATTTTCGGCATGATTCCAATACTTTCACTATACATTACCATGTATTGCAGGGAAAGTAGGGCAATGCATAGTTTTTCCTCATAATGCAGTGATTACATCTGTTACTGTGGAATATTGATGCTCAAGATTACAACACGATGTTTTTGACATTGAAATCACACCAAATACACTGAAATTTGGCTCATTTGGCAACTTATTTGCCCAAAGTGAATGATTTATTCATACTCCATGCAAAAAATCCTCATTAAAATGCAATTTACATTTAATAATTATCCCTTGAAATAAATGGCTGTTGGCGAATTCGTCAGTCTCAAAATGCAAAACTATTACAAAAAATCTGATGTGAGCAGCACATGACTTCCCCTGCTGACTTATATCCACTTTCTCTTTATTTTAATTAAATTTAATTCACTTTTAATTCAGTTTTCGTTGTCCTTTGGTAACTGGACTTATTTTCAAAGGTGGCGTTGAGAAAATACGAAAAGACAATATCTCGAAAACGGTTAGTCCTAGTATAATGGGGTTGGTCTTATTCTTTTCTTCGTTAAAAATTACGTATAAAACAAGCATTTAATGAATATATTTCAGCATACGTAGTTTTTATATTAGATTTTGATGATTTTTGCAGGCTATTTCACAAAAAAAAAAAGGCAGGTTATTTTTTTCCGAATCGTACCAAAATCTAATCAGCATCAGTGTGACTCACAACCGACTTATCTATCGAATTTTGCGAAATTCGGTCCATTAGTTTTTCAGCTAGGGTGGATACAGGCAATTTTTGCAGGCCATTTCGCAAAAAAAGGCGGGTTCTTTTATCCCGAATCGTACCCAAAACTAATCAGCACCAGATTCGCCCACAAGAGACTTACCTACCAAATTTTATGGAATTCCGTCAATTAGTTTTTTAGTTAAGAGTGGATACAAAATCTGCACAGACAGACAGACAGACACAACAACAGACAGACACAACTAGGACTCAACAACAACAAAAACAACAACTATATATATTCAATATGTAGTGGATATTTATTTGAGGCAATGGACAAAGCGCAATAAAAAGTATGCAGAAAGACAACCTAACCTATAAATTATTATCTTCAAATCAACATTAAATTTAAGATAGTTTTTCAGTTTTAGAAAAGTTATAAATAATCGATCAAAGCACATGAGCTTGCAATTCCGTCCCAGTAGCTCAACGGTAGAGCATCGACTGGCCAGTTCGAAGATCCAGGGTTCGCATCCCGGTTGGAACAGAAAGGTTCTTTGCAAGTTAAATCTCCTTCTCTTTAATGTCATGACTAGATCTTTTTACCAAAACATTTTGTATGAAGAAACAATATTTTAAAAGGAAAAATTATCAAGAACAAATAAAAAATAGCTTAAAATAATGAATGCCCTTCATTCGAAATCGGGACAAATCTCAAAATACATTTGCTCGATGGGTAACCATCTCATTTTATAATTAAACCCTTTCTAAAGTTCTACAAAAATCGTACTCGAATAAATTTATCAAAGAATGAAAAAAGCAGACGATCCTTTTAACACACTTTTTAAAACTAAACTAACTCAATGCATTAAGGAATTAAAAAGTAAAAAAAAAAATAACTTTTGGAGTAGGATTTCGTTGGAAAATCGTATGCCCCAAATTCTTGGAAATTTGAAAGTTTCAGAAATAAATTACGTCTTTGAAAGATAATTCTTATTAACACAAAACAAATATTTTGAAATGTGGATCAATTTTACAGTTTAATTACTGTCGATTCATTATGGGATTCTGCTGTATTTAAATTTAAATTTTTTTTTTAGAATCATCCGGATTTAAATCATTTTGAAAGTGCGTTTTGTTTTGAAAAGTTTTATATGCTTTTAATTACTTTAACAAAAAGTAATGGACAATGTTGTAGATTCAATTGAATTTAAAATGGTTTTATCATAAGTATTTGGGACAACTTTTCTAAAAATATACTGCGAATAAACTATTTTAAGAATACTTTAAAAATAAAGACAACCAAAAAATTGGCCATAATTAAAAGTCTTATATTGAATTCTCCTTTTACGACATACTAAACTTACACGGCCATAGCGCTTTCGGACATTACTATGCCCTTCATCAGTGGCGAAGTGAAAATAAGTGGCGAACATGTCCTTAAATACAGGTCATAACTGCCAGACAAAATTTACGTATTAATCATTTTGTATTTTTAAATACGAGGCATTTAACATATAATTACTTTCCCTGCAATACATGGTAATATATAGGGAAAGTATTGGAATCATGTCGAAAATCGCAACTCGAGTTTTCGACGGATCTACACGTTTCGAGACCTCAAGAATACGAAAAAACTATTTTTAGCGTGACGTCTGTGTGTATATGTCTGACTGACTGACTGTCTGTCTGTGCAGATTTTGTATCCACTCTAACTAAAAAACTAATGGACCGAATTTTATAAAATTTGGTAGGTAAGTCACGTGTGGACGAATCTGGTGCTGATTAGTTTTGGGTACGATTCGGGATAAAAGAACCCGTCTTATTTTGCGAAATGACCCGCAAAAGCTTGTATCCACTCTAGCTGAAAAACTAATGGACCGAATTTCCCAAAATTCGGTAGATAAGTCACTTGCGGGACACCCTGGTGCTGATTAGATTTTGGTACGATTCGGAAAAAAATAACCTGCCTTTTTTTGCAAAATGGCCCTCAAAAATCGACAAAATCTAAAATAAAAAACTACGTATGCTCAAATATATCCATTAAATGCTTGTTTAATACGTAATTTTTAACGAAGAATTACACTAGAACTAGCCGTTCTCGAGATATTTTAGTGTTTTTTTTTCGTATTTTATCTACGCCACTTTTGAAAATAAGTCCATTTATCAAGTGAGAACGAAAATTGAATTAAAAGTGAATTGAATTTAATTAAAATAAAGAGAACGTGAATATAAGTCTGCAGGAAAAGTCATGGGCTACCCACATCAGATTTTTGTATTTTGTAATTAAATTATATTTTAAATGCCTCATATTTAAAAATACAAAATGATTAATATGTAAATTTTGTCTTGCGGTTTTGCAAATGGCCTGTATTTAAGCACATTTTCACCACTTATTTTCACTTCGCTACTGTTGAAGGGCATTGTAATGCCTAAAAGCGCTATGTCTGTGTAATTTTAGTACGTCGTAAAAGGAGATTTTAATAAAATACTTTTAATTATGGCCAATTTTTTGGTTGTCTTTATTTTTTTAAAGTATTGATTACTTTGACGTGTTTCCATACAATTTTATATTTTAAGAATATTTGAATAACCATAGATATACAAGAACTATCAATATGCAATGCTTCCTATCATAATGAAGATTCGTTAAATGAAGATTTTAATATAAATATATTTTTACAATATTTTTTATGATGATACAATTGCAGATTTTTATAGAAATCTCAAATAATAGATGTTAAACTTTATTTTGCGAGAGCCCGAACTAATTGTGAACACATTTTATGCCGGCTACGTGGAAGGTCTGCAATTGCCAGTTCCCACTTTAGTTCACAAAATTGCGGCAAATACCAAGTTTTTCTTGCTGCCATTGCAGTTAACAGTTATTCCATGCTGATGAGCGCATAATAAGAAACCGGTCCATGGATACTGTTGTCTGCAATGGGAGTGTCTTTCTTATGGCTTCTAAGCTTGAATAATGTAGTGACCTTCGCTATTAGAGAGATGCATGCCAAAAAATCAACATGATAAAGCTGTTGCGTTTAAAGCAGCTGCAGGAAGGTCAGAATATTCATATTGTTATCAGAATAATGTACAAATCATAGGCGTACGCAGGATTTTTTTTTCCAGGGGGTGCTAAAATTTATTGCATTCAAAATTTAGAGATTGCTATCAACCTTGAAACATGTATTGTTACAAAGTAAATTTGAATAAATGGTATGAGCATCACATTTAAAAAATTATGTATAGCACTTTTAAAAATTAGTATGCACCAATTTTTAAAATTTAGTGTGTACATCACCTTTAAAGAGTATTCCCCCTTTCATAACAGAATTCTAACCTTCGGGGAGACAGATTAACTAAACGAATTGTACATTCGTAAACTTACCAAATGCAATAATCCAAAATTTTCCATTTAAGTATAAGTTTAAATTGTTTTTATTTATATATACGTAGGAGAAAATACACAGTTGTAGTTCAATGTTCTTATTCCAAAAAGCATTTTCTTATATTTTTATTCTCTCATATTGGCTTTTATTTAAATTAACAATTTTCCAGGGAATGCTTTAGCATCTCCCTGACTTCCCCTCCCCCTAAATACGCCTATGGTACAAATTATTATAAGAATAGAAGAGTTCCCCGTGGTTGTGAGCGTTTTGAACAACAGCAAAGCCACTGTAAAAAACTCATGTCTTTATTGCTTGAACTTACGTACAATTTTGTATAATTTAAATTTAAATTGCTTGGAGTAATCTAAAATTAAACTATTTTAAGTATGAACTTTTATTTTAGCCTATTAAAATTACAAATGTGTTGTACTTTCTGGATAGATAAAAGCAAACGTACGAAAACAAATCAGCCACAGCTTCCTGATGGGCGCTAGAAGTCAGGTATTAAGGCGGTGACAGTTGTACTTAATCTTTCGATTCGTATACACGCCTTTTTTTTTTACCTGATGAAGGAGGGACCCTTTTCGTCCTTGAGGCAATTGTGGTCGTTTTTTTTTTCTTCTCGTTTTTGCTTCTATCAAGGAAGTACATAAATGTCTATTCTCAAATGCATCTGTTACATTCATTGTGCTATTGTATATTGTTTGACTAGTTAAAAATATATGTGTGGAAGAAGAAAAGGTAATGTGATGATGAAAATTAATACGCGTTATTGATATAAATATTACAGTCAACTTCCGTTAATCCGGCAATCAATGGTTCAGAACGCTCGATAGTCCGGCACATCTCTCGATTGTCATTCGGATTTGTTCTGTTGAATTCGGAAATGTTCGTGAGTACGCACCGTTATGATGCTATCTGTTCATTCAAGTTCAGCTTATAATTTGAAATTAATTTATCTGTTTTTTCACATGTTGTACAGTGTAATCCAGTCTGTCTAACGATTTGAGAAAATAAACATCAATGTTATGTCCATTATTTTGTTTTATATTGTCTTTTTCCCATTTCCTACCCCCCAATTTATAGTTTGGCACCCGATAATCCGTTAAATTTTATAATACGGCATCGCTGAAATCCCGAACGGGATTGCAGGAAGTATATACTGTGTTCACGTTCCTTTATAGCTGATAAAAATGCATTTTATGGAATTTCACAAAATTACAGCATCGTTGTTTGAATACTCACAGAACTTAGTTTTAGGTAGCTATAAATCTTAGTTTAAGATTCTAGTCATAGATCCTAGTTTTATATCCTAGTCATAGATTTTAGTTTTAGATCCTAGACATAAATTCTAGTTTTAGATCCTAGTCATAGATTCCAGTTTTAGATCCTAGTCATATATTCTAGTTTTAGATCCTAGTCATAGATTCTAGTTTTAGATATTAATGAATCCTAGTTTAAAACTAGGGTCGCTCGATGCTGATCTGTGAACCAGTATTTTATATCATGAAATAACCGATAACTGCAATGGTGTCTTGCTGTTGTTGTTGTTGAGACCCAGATCGTCCGACCTACCAGAAAGGTGTAAGGTAACTGTTTGGACGGCCGGGAAGTGCCACCCAATTTAGACCGGAACCCAGTGGGGGAGGCATCTACAGGGACCGTACCCTCCTTCCCCTACTACCAACCTCTCGGAAGGACTTACTGACCCACATGTTTAACGTGATCGTACTCCGCATGAACACGGCGGCAGTTGTGGCAGCGTGCAAATCCAGCGCGCAAACCACCGGGCTACCGCGCCCGAAATGTACCAACAGCACGCGGTGTTCCCAGGTGGTCACCCACCCAAGTACTAACCGCGCCCGATGCTGCTTGACTTCAATGATCTAACGAGAACCGGTGTTTTCAGCACGGTAGAGCCGTTGGCTCTGGTGTCTTGCTGTTTGTCATAATTTTGAGAAATTCTATGGAGATTAATCAAGTTAGTCACGCCCCTTATATGTTCCCGGCCGTCCAAGGACGAGTCGGACGGTCTGGGCTTTCGACACCCCTTATATGTTGGCTTGGTGAGTTCGAAGCCACTTATTTAGCCAATGCAACTTCATGCAGCGTGGTGACAAACGTCATCTGTCTCCACAGTGACATATAGCAAGTGAGCCATTGTGACATATAGCAAGTGAGTTATTGTGACATATAGCAAGTGCGCCACTGTGACATATAGCATTTTGACATATAGTAAGAAAGCCTGTTGTCATTGCGGTTATCGGCCTACCGTGTAGAAGAGTGGTAAAAAATACGAAACCAGTTCTAGAATGTTGATATCTGCAATAGGACGCAATCTATAAGTAGAATAATGTACATTTTCATTTCTTAAAAATTTATATAAAGTATTTGACATGTATAAAATTTTATTTGTGATTTTAGGTCCTGCTTTTATATTTCCCCAAATTATTTTACCATTCATCGCCATTAGTTTTGAGTAAAAATTAATATTTCTTGATTAGAAAATATTTTTTCGTAGTAATTTACAAAAGTACTGAAAATTAGTAATAATTTTTTGTAATTTTTTTTTCTTTTATAAATATTTTTTAGCTTTTTAATTATTCTTAATAATAAATATTTTACATTTGTTGAAAATATTTTGATTTGAGATTTATTTACTTTCAGGGTATTCCTTTGATTCTATCTAAAAGTAAGTGATAATTTTTTTATTCGTAAATTTCATAAAATTCTAATTTTTCAGCTGCTGTTGCAAAAGTAGCAACTATTTAATAATTGTCTCTATTCACATAGTATAAGAGGGAAAATATTGTGATAGACCCGAAGATTAGAATAAGAGTTTTCGACGGATTTACACGTTTTTAGCAAGTCTGAACTCGAATTAAGGGCTTTGAGGTGATGCCTTTGCGCATGTGCGTGTAAAATGTGGACATGATATCTACAGAGTTAAGATATACGGAGTGGAATGGAATTTGACGCGATCTATGGATCTTCACAATATATTAATACTGGAAACCTACTGGTTGAAAAAAAGGTCAAGTATTCGTAAGCCCCAAATTTTTACTTTTCTCATCCGTAGTATTGAGAAAGTATTGTTTTCATGAAAATTTTCGATTTCGAGATTTTGATGCCAATATATGTTTTAAGGCCTCCTGAACAAGTTTTGGCTATTTTTAGAGTGATGTCCATCTGTCTGATGTTTGTGGTTGATTTCTTGTATACACGATAGCAGCCACAAATATTAAAGAATTTTTACAAAACTTTATATCCAGCTTTGCTATAAAAAAAATCTAGAACTAGATAGAATTTTTTTTTTAAATTCGAGCGAAAACTTTGAAATTTATTCGAAATTTTATATTTTCTTAACATGGCAGCATGGGACAAATTTTGACATAATTGTGCATAAAAGGGTTTATTTTTAGCACAATGATCACGAAACTTAATAGTTTTAATCATTGTTGTGAAGACTAGCCACGATAACGTTTTTTTTTTGTTTGAGGAGTCATTAACTTCTCCGTTTGAGTCAAGTTACCCCCCGGGAGTACATTGTCAAGTATTGTATCAATGGGAAGATATTTTTCAAGCCTTTTAACGCGAAGGGACGCTATGTTTGTTATAATTTAGATCCATGATACCAATTTTTCAAATTTTTTCTTCATAATTTGAAAAAAAAAATTAAAAAAATTCTGGTATTAAGAAGTCAAGTTGAGTCACGCTGCAGTTAATTCTAATGATTCTTGAAAATAGTATTATTATTTATTACTAGTCTTTACTATGAGCTATTTGCTGAGTAATTTTAGCTACTCAATGAATAGCTCAAATTACTCAGCCCCAGGCGGTGCCACAGGGTTTTCTTCTTGGCCCCTTGTTATTTATTACTTTTATTAATCATCTTGCTGATTGTTTTTAAAAATTGCCTGTTTTACGCCGATGACCTGAAATTTTTCAGTCCGATTTTTGATGTAAGGTGCTGTAACAATATTCAGTCTGAGTTGTATGTTCCTTGTAATTGGTGTAATGATAACCGTCTTTATCTCAATATTAATAAATGCAGCGTTGTTGTTGTTTTTCGCAAAAAAATATCTATATTATTTTCTTATTGTAGTGGAAGCTTTGCATTAGCTATAAACTCAGGACCGTAGCCAAAGACGCTGATTGAAGGGGGGCTGGAGAGAAATTTAAAGGGGGGGCTGGAGGGAAATTCAAAGGGGGGCTTAACAGTCTTTAAGGAGGGACTCATCAAAAACACAATTAATCGTTAGCATTTATAAGCCATTATGGTTACTATTATATACTTCAATTCGTATAAATTATTAACAAATAATTGCATATTTATATTTGCAAGCTGAAAGCCGATTATTAATATCCATATATAGCTACTATACATCAATATTAATATATAATAATTACAATTGATTTTAATGTAAGCTTAGCTGTCAATAATTTGTAGAAACATTTAGAAAGTTAATACTAGTTAATGCTTAATATTAACTCTTACTTACTTATCAGTTTATTTAGATTCTATAGTATACAGTGAATC
Organism: Amaurobius ferox; assembly: GCA_951213105.1. NCBI lineage: Eukaryota > Metazoa > Arthropoda > Arachnida > Araneae > Amaurobiidae > Amaurobius > Amaurobius ferox. Next base: position 81,877,014 of record OX578150.1, read on the forward strand.
CCACAATAATGCAAATGTATCCTAAATACTATAGTGTCATAAATTTTAAATGTATTTAAGTTAAATATGTAAATAAATTTATCATTAGAAAAATCACACATTCAGCTAAATTAAAAAAATCTTTAAAACAAAGTAATTTATAAAAAAAAAAAATCTCACAAAATTTTTTTATGCAAAATTTGAATGACATTTTATATGAAATTTCATATCACTACTAAAAACTTAATATTTTCATCAGGGGGAGCTGAACACACCTCTTTGGGGCCCTGCGTGGCTACGGCGTTGTATATATACGTTTATGTCACTGATCTTGGCGTTATGTATGCATTATATTTATCCTTCCCGACTCTTATTACTGACATGTATGCTAAATCTTATAAGAAACTTGGTTACATAAGGGGGATTACTACTGATTTTACAAATGTTGATACTGTTATTGTTCTTTTTAATGCCCTGGCTTGAATATGCCTCCATAATTATATAGTCACACGGCGTTCACTACAGATTCAAATTAATGTTCTCTTTGTTTTTGTTTTTTTAATTCCATTGCACAAAATTACACGGATATTATTTAAAATTACAGCGAATTTACCATTTTTTAATTACTTTCCCTACAATACATGGTAATGTATAGGGAAAGTATTGTAATCATGCTTAAAATCGCAATTTGAGTTTTCGACGGATCTACACGTTTCGCGACCACTAGAATACGAAAAAACTATTTTTAGACGGCTGTGTGTGTGTGTGTGTGTGTGTGTCTGTCTGTCTGTCTATGTGTCTGTCTGTCTGTGCAGATTTTGTATCCACTCCAACTAAAAAACTAATTGACCGAATTTCATAAAATTTAGTAGGTAAGTCACTTGTGGGCGAATCTGGTGCCGATTAGTTTTGGGTACGATTCGGGATAAAAGAACCCGCCTTTTTTTTGCGAAATGGTCTTCAAAAATTGCCTGTATCCAATCTAGATGAAAAACTAATGAACCGCATTTCACAAAATTCGGTAGATAAGTCGCTTGTGGGCCACCTTGATGCTGATGAGATATTGGTACGATTCGGAAAAAAATAACCTCCTTTTTTTGCTAAATGGCCTGCAAAAATCGTCAAAATCTAAAATAAAAACTACGTATGCTCAAATGTATCCATTAAATGCTTGTTTTATACGTAATTTTTAACGAAGAAAAGAATAAGACCAACCCCATTACACTAGATCTAGCCGTTCTCGAGATATTTCAGTTTTTTCGTATTTTCTCTACGCCACTTTTGAAAATAAGTCCATTTACCAAATGAGAACGAAAATTGAATTGAAAGTGAATTAAATTTATTTAAAATAAAGATAACGTGGATATAAGTCTGCAGGGAAACTCATGTGCTGCCCACATCAGATTTTTAATTTTCGTTTGGCGACGGGTCTTATCTTCGAATGACGTCGTTGCAGTAATGCCCTTACAACTGAATTACCTCGAGAGCGATTCATCCTAAAGTAACTGCACCCAAAATTACGTTTAAAAGATATATTTTCTTTATACATTTCGGCACATTTAGCCTTTTATTTCAGATTTTAGCTCATTCTTGTTAGCCATTTCGCAAAATGAAAAGGCAGGTTCTATATTTCCGAATTATACTAAAATCTAATCAAAACCAGGGTAAGTAACCACGAGTGACTTGCCAGCCAAATTTCGTGATATTTCGTCGCATAGATTTTTAACTAGACTTCTGGGGGTGGGGGATGCACATCCCGCTCGTTCGGGGTTGGGTTCGAATTCAGGATCAAAAGTATGGTAAAACCATGTAACACAGCTCAGACCAAAAGAATTCTTCGGGTCCAAGAGTATAACCGGGAATGTCATTCGTAGTACAGAGTGATGCAAGAGCCGGCCCCACACATATGCGCCCACCCCCAAATCTGGATACAGACATTTCACACACACACACGTCATATGGTGTATTCGTATTCTAGAGCTGTGTTTTCCAATCGCCGACCGCGGCATTAATTATATCGGGCATCGAGAGATTCTCTCGCAATTTGTCGTTTTGGTTTTCTAAACATTTTTTTATAAATATTTCATAGTGGAAATGTATTCTAATGAGAATAATATTAATGAATGTACCGAAAAGCTGAGAACCAGAACGCCTAAAGGGAAAGTATTGGAATCATGCCGAAAATCACAACACGAGTTTTCGACGGATCTACACGTTTCGAGACTTCTAGAATACGAAAAAACCATTTTTAGTGTGACGTCTGTGTGTGTGTGTGTGTGTGTGTGTGTCTGTCTGTCTGTCTGTGTGTCCGTGTGTCTGTGCAATGTATGTATCCACTCTAACTCAAAAACTTATCGACCGAATTTCATAAAATTTGGTAGATAAGTCACTTGGGTATGACCCTGGTGCTGATTAGTTTTTGGTACGATTCGTGAAAACAGAATCCGCCTTTCCTTGTGAAATGGCCCGTGAAAATTTCATGCATCCACTCTAGCTAAAATACTAATTGACCAAATTTCACAAAATTTGGTAGATAAGTTACTTGTAGGATACTCTGGTGCTGATTAGATTTTGGTATTAATCGTTAAAGAACAACCTGCCTTTTCTTACGAAATGGCCCTCAAAAATCGCCAAAATCTAAAAAAAAGCTACGTATGTTCAAATATATCTATTAAATGCTTGTTTTATACGCAATTTTTGATGAGGAAAAGTATAAGAATAACTCTAGGACTAACTGTTCTCGAGATATTTGAGATTTTTCGCATTTAGTTATGCCACTTTTGGAAAAATGTCCAATTACCAAATAAAAACAAAAATTGAATTAAAAATGCAAATTTAGTGTTATTTGGTTCAATTAATGTCAATCTAATGAATTATTAAAGAAATAAAGAACATATGAATTTGAGTCTGCAGGGAAAGTCATGTGCTGCCCACATCAGATTGTTTTTTTCAAACCAACATCAGTACAATCAATTTAATAATTCAATAATCCATTTTATACTGAATAATATTATAAATTTTTGGCGATAAGAATGGAATATATCAATGGAAATCAGCAGACATTAATTGAATGATGAGGAAATTACAGTACACAACACGATTTCATTAGTCCAGTAATTGATAACTTATTTAAATGCAATTTTAAATTTGTCAACATGCCACACCGTATGCATAAATGTACTAATACGATTTATGATTATGCTATGATTAATTATTAATACTTATATTAGTTTAATATATGAACTTAAAAACATAATTTACGAGTAAATTTGTTGGGACAGGGTTCCTATCCGTCTTATAAAAAAATCTAATGTGGGCAGCACATGACTTTCCCAGCAGACTTATATCCACGTTCTCTTTATTTTAATTAAATATAATTCACTTTTAATTCAATTTTCGTTCTTATTTGATAACTAGATTTATTTTCAAAGGTGGCTTAGAGAAAATACGAAAAAACTAAAATATCTCGAGAACGGCTAGACCTGGGGTTGGTCTTATTTTTTTCTTCGTTAAACATTACGTATAAAACAAGCATTTAATGGAAATATTTGAGCATACGTTGTTTTTTATTTTAGATTTTGGCGATTTTTTGCTGACCATTTTGCAAAAAAAGGCAGGTTATTTTTTTTTTCGAATCATACCAAAATCTAATCAGCACCAGAGTGATCCACAAGTGACTTACCTACCGAATTTTATGAAATTCGGTCCATTAGTTTATTAGTTAGAGTGGATAGAACTTTTTGCGGGCCATTTCGCAAAAAAAAGGCGGGTTCTTTTATCCCGATTTGCACCCAAAACTAATCAGCACCAAATTCGCCCACAAGTGTTACCTACCGAATTTTATGAAATTCGGTCCATTAGTTTATTAGTTAGAGTGGATACTAAATCTTCACAGACAGACACACAGACAAACAGACACACACACAGACGTCACACTAAAAATAGTTTTTTTTGTATTCTAGAGGTCTGGAAACGTGTAGATCAGTCGAAAACTCGAGTTGAGATTTTCGGCATGATTCCAATACTTTCCCTATACATTACCATGTATTGCAGGGAAAGTAAAAATAATTTACTCGGCCGCAGTTTCACAAAGGTTGAAAAGCACTCCGGCAGATCCTTCAAAAACTTAGTTTCGATATTATGACATAATTCCAATACTGTCTTCATACATTACCATCTATTGTAGGAACGTAAACATAATCTGAGTCTGTAGCGAAACTCATATGCTGTCCACGTCAGTTTTTATTTCTACGCCTTTAACCCTGGCAAACCTTTCTGTTCTAGTAAAAGCCCTTCGAACTTCCTTGGTAAAACCAGACTGTCCAATTATTTCCTGGGGCGGCGTAAGGTGGTAGGGGAGCAACAGCAGAGCCGTTTGCCCCTGGAGATTAGAATTTACGAGTTTCTTCCCGAAATAAGGCCGTTTCCAGGCTACAACAGAAGCCGTAACCTGATTCTATTCTAACCTAACGCTGAATGACTTTTTTTTTTCCTTAAAGGTGAAAGTTACAGTTAAAGACATTGAAGGGAAAGGATTGTGTGACTTCACTTCAAAGCGCACGTGAGGATCGTATTTTTTTTTATATGAAATTGGATTTTTTTTTTTTGTGTGTGTGTGTGTGTATCCTATAAAATATTGTCTCCTCGAAAATGTTCTAATTCGCGATTTTGACTGAAATACACATTACCAGACCCCCCCCCCCCCCCGAATACATTTCGACCATCTTTCAGAAAATTTGTTCTTCTCTGTATGTTGTGTCTGTGAGATTTGAGCAAGATATGGTCTTCTCAAAATTGTTCTAATTTACGATTTTGAATGAAATACACATTTCCAGACCCCCTGAAAACATTTGGCACATTTTTCAGGAAAATTGTTCTCTGTATGTTGTGTCTGTGAGAGATTTGAGCAAGGTATGATTTTCTCAAAAATGTCCTAATTCGCGATGTTGAGTGAAATGCACATTTCTATACTTCCCTCCGAACACATTTCGAATTTTTTGAAGAAAATTGTTCTTCCCTGTGTGCTGTGTTGAGATTTAAGCAAAATATGGTTTTCTCGAAAATGTTCAAATTCGCAATTTTGACTTAAATACACATTTTCAGACCCCCCCCCCCCCCCCCCCCCCTGAATACATTTCGAACATCTTTCAGGAAAATTGTTCTTCTCTGTATTTTGTGTCTGTGAGATTTGAGCAAAATATGGTCTTCTCAAAATTGTTCTTATTCACGATTTTGACTGGAATACATATTTCGATACTCTTTCCCCCCTTTGAACACATTTCTAACATTTTGTAGAAAATTGTTCTTCTCTGTGTGCTGTGTTGAGATTTAAGCAAAATATGGCTTTCTCGAAAATGTTCTAATTCGCGATTTTGACTGAAATAACACTTTCCGAAACATGAACACATTTCGAACATTTTTTAGGAAATTGTTCTTTGCGCTTGTTGTGTCTGTGATATTTGAGATAGATATGCCCCAAAACGTATGCGCGTATTAGACTGATTTTTTTTTTTTTTGAAAAATTCTGTTAAGAATCAAACTAAATAGAATTTCGGTGATTTGCACGGTTAAAATGTTAATTAATCGCTGATTACATTTGTAAAGAGCCTTGCTGCCCGAACCTGGAATCGAACCCTGAATCTCCGACCTGGCCGGCCGACGCTCTACCGTTGAGCTACTGGGACGAAATTGAAAGCTCTTATCGTTGAAGTGGACTCTGCATTCTCCACCCTCTAATGTCAGATTGGCGGGCAACTGACAATCTAACGGACCACCTCCTGCTATTTTTACCACAAGTTATCTATCCTTTTGCTATTACTATTTTTACCCAGGTTAGAATCCTGCGCCGTTATAGAAATTAAATTACTAAAAAAAACCTGAAATTTCGATATAATTTTAAATCAGCATGCATTTTATATACCATTTTCCGGGATAAAGTGAATTATATAATTTCAATGAAACAAATATCACGAGATTATTTTAATGTGACTAAGTAGGAAAGTCATGCGCATATACGATTTTTTCTCTTAATATTACTAAAAAATATTTCTATATAATTTTTACGTATGATTCACTAAAATTAACAGTAATTCAATTTAGCATTTGTCCCGGTATTTTCAGCGCTGTCTTTTTGCCCCTCAACATTTTCCGAGCGAAATTTAATTAACACTTCCTTTTAACGGCAGCTTCGAATGCGCCCGCTGATGAAACAAAACCCAATTCATTAAAACTGTAGCCTAGCCAGAAAGTGCTAATGACAATTTCAGATTTATTAAACAGAACATGTAACTTTAAAGATGACTGCAAGCAATTTTATGAATAAAATACTATAATTTTTTTTTTTTTTTTAGTCTGTCTCATATTGAACTTTCGATGGCCTGTCTGTCTGATTGTTTTGGCAACCTTGGTGATATATTTGATGACAAATTTGGCAATATATAGCGGGACTTGACAACTTTTGGAAAATTTCGACAAAATTAGAGAAATTCAATTTTTGTACGACGCCTAAAATCTATGTTTTCACCAGTTTTTTTTTTCGGGGGGGGGGGGGGGGGGGTCGATTCCAGGTGGATATTTGTTTATTTATTTTTATTTTATTTTTTTCATTTCAGAAGATCATTAAATAAAAAGAAACAATTTGCCGATAGGAACTTTCTTTGTGAAGGTTCGTATAAAAAGTTAAATTTGTACTTTTTTTTCACACTGAAACGTGCAACGTTTCCACAACTGTCTGACTTGAATTGTACCCATTTCTTGAATTGTAACCATTTATCCGCGACCAATTGCTCTATCTTTATTTCGACTCAGACCATCCAACATACCCATCCAAAAGTGGCCGTGCCACCCAATTTAGACCGGAACCCAGTGAGGGGGCAACATCCACATTCACATCACCCTCCTTCCCTTGCTACCAACCTCTCGGAGAAACTTTCGGACCCACAGATTTAACGCGCCTGTATTCCGCGTAAACACGGAAATAGCCTGGAATCGAGGTCGGGTCGTCCGAGTGCAATCCCCGTGTCTTAAGCACTTCGCTATTCCCCACCGCGCCCAAAGCATATTTATTCGCGTCATCTTTTTAACGCCCTGTATGTTTATTACTTTGTGAAAAATATTTTTAATATAACTTCTATAAGCCTACTTATATAGTAATTAAACAAACGTGCAGGTCAATAAATAAACACTTTAAAATATTATATAATTTTAATCACTACACCACTCCTTCCTTGCTTCACTCTAAAAAATTTCCCCGTTTGGATGATAAATTATATAGCCGCCCTACCTATCATCGACATAACCATCTCTCTCAGATCAATTTTCCCCTTCTATCTGTCATGGAACCAGCCCCCATCAGATTTCCTTTCGAACTATCTTTTCGAATTTTTGTTTCGCCGGCCCTCCCCCGTTGCCATGGGTAGGGATTACACTAAGTCTGAGCTTAGCAACGGCCTAGTTGGAGAAGCACTCGGTATAAATTTTAATCTCCTCAGCAAACGGTAAGTCCATATATACGTCCAGCTTGACTCCGTTGTAAGAGATGAACAGCGAGAATTGGAACTTTTATACTTTTGCGATTATTTATATAAATTTTTATCACTTTTTAATGGGGGTACGCGTGGACATGTGAATAAAAGCCCTAGTAGCAGTACCACATTGGCCGAATATTAGCAGCCAATATTGAAAATATTGGACCAATATAAAAAAGTGGACATTTTGAAGGAATTGGCCTAAAATTGGCTTGAAATATTGGGACAATATCGGAACAATATGACGCCAATATTGGCGTTTTATTGGAAATACTTCCAATGTAACGCCAATATTGGCGTAATATTGTAATGAAAATATTTAGCCAATGTAACTCCAATATTTTCCGGGGCGCGACAGCCCAGTGGTACTCGCGCGGGAATTGAGCTCAGTCGGCGCGGGTTCGATTCCCGCCGCTGCTGAAACTGCCGCCGTGTTCACGCGGAGTACGATCACGTTAAACATGTGGGTCCACAAGTCCTTCCGACAGGTTGGTGGTAGAAGAAGGAGGGTACGGTTCCTGTGGATGCTTCCCCCCACTGGGTTCCGGTCATGGCCCCCACATCCTAGGACGGGCCCCCTGCCCCCCAAATATAATACAATAAAACCTCCTTTAATGGACATATCCGAAGAACGAAATTTTTAAGCCCCCAACTGGGTTCCGGTCATGGCCCCCACATCCTAGGACGGGCCCCCTGCCCCCAAATATAATACGATAAAACCTCCTTTAATGGACATATCCAAAGTACGAAATTTTTAAGGGCCCCCTATGGGCTGCAGGCCCTTGGACGTTAGTTCAACTTATCCCACCCCCTTTATGACGGACCTTGAACAAATAAAGAACATTCAAATATTTATGGATTATTGAGCATTAATAATATATCGGGGGCGTGAGGACCCGCTACCGTGAGTTGCATAGGGGCCCGGAAATTTTGTCAGCGCCCTTGAGTACAAGTAGTGTTTCTTCCTGGAAAAATGGACACGATGCGATGGTACGACGATTGTGATTGATCTTTTTTGTCACGCCATATTTTTAAGGACATTGACCGTTAAGGACATAGCCACGAATTGGGCCCTCTTTGATAAAAAAAAAATCATGTTACAGTTGCTATTTTTCAAATTTCTTAAAGTCACATCCTTTTTTTTTCTTTTTTAACATCTGTCAATTAGTCAATTAGAAAAAAAACCCATGAAACGCGGCCGGCTCCGCCGGGTCCCCTTGGTGTAGCCGTGCTAGCCACCCCCTTGTGGGGACCATGGTTCTAAATTGGGTGGCACTTCCCGGCCGTCCAAACAGATACCTTATACCTTTCTGGTAGGTCGGACGGTCTGGGTCGAAGAAGCAGAAAAAGAACCCCAATATTTTCCCAATATTGAGATTATATTGGAAACATTTCCAGTGTAATGCCAAGGTATACAATATTGGTTCAATACTAGACCAATATTAAATGCTACTATAGAGATATTGTAGAATGTAAAAAAAATCTGATGTTGACAGTTCATGACTTTTCTTATATATTGCAATGAATTTACTTCTTTCACAGTGAAAAAATGATGAAAAGACCCACACGCGGCACGGTGTTTGTAACGTTGAATTATACATTTGGCTCTTTTCCGGATGACAACATGTGAAACTGTTCCGTACTCAATTAACTTATATTTCACACAACTATAAATTATCAATATAGATAGCATCCTTACTAAGCAATATAGACCATATATTAGAATATTTTAACAATAAATTTTTAAATTAGGCATAATTTCCGTGAATTTAGTATCATTTTTACAATTTTGATTATATTTTCATCTATCCAGGACGACATATCACCAAGTTGGCAATCGTTCATGAGATATCATCTTCACAGACTACTGACACACACACAAATACTTATACACACACACACACATACACATACTTACACACACACACATATTTACACACACACTTACTTACAGACACACATACTTACCCACACACAGACATCACCTCAAAAATGTTTGATTCGTGTTCAGGGCTGCTTGAAACGTGCTCTCTCGTCAAAAATTTGAATTAGATTTTTCGACCCCGTTATAATACTTTCCTTATACATTATACTATGACTATACACATGACTTTGACTACAAGCTAAAATTTATTTTCTTTTTTATAATCCATTGAGTGGAGTTTAATCGGACAAACTTATACGGGCAGCTATTTGAAATGACACCGAATTTGTAGTTTTCACTCAATTTTTGTTCGATTGGGCGTGTTTTCAAATAGCAGCGTTGGGTAAACTTGAAAAACCATCCTAGAGTTACGAGGTTGGCATTTCTTCTTCTTCTTCTTTTTTTTTTAGTCTCTCTCCCCCCCCCCCCCCCCCGTTAGAAAATAAGTATAAGACTAGCATGTAATCAATACATTTAAGCATATTTAGTCTTTTGTTTCAGATGTTGATAGTTTTCGCGGGCCATTTTATTAAAACAAAATGAAAAAAATGCATGTTCTATTTTTCCGACTGGTACCTAAATTTAATCAGCACCATGGTATTCCACAAGTATAGAATAAAATGGGAACCTTCGAAATTTTGGTGTAAACAGGTCATAAAAATTCGAAGAAGAACGATTTTTTATTTTTACCCATTGAATAAAATAAATAATAAAACAAATATGATCGTAGTTCAGATTACATAAAATTGGATTAATGGGGTTTTGATTACCCAATCGTTATCTTTTTTTTTAATATAAAATTGATATTAAAAAAAAGGAATTCAAGGAGTTATGACAAGGAATTCTTGGCATCACTCCTGGGCTCTCCAAAAAGTTTGCTTAGAGCCTTAAGAAACCACGAGACGCCAATGATCATGCTGTATGAAAAGTAATGTGTTACCCGCATCATGCTGTATGAAAAGTAATGTGTTACCCTCATCATGATGTATGAAAAGTGATGTGTTGCACACATCATATTCATGAGCAATGTTTTTCTCAGAACTTTTTAGCCGAGGGGGCAAATGAAATTTTAGGGGGGGGGGGGGCAAGTTTTCTATTTGCCCTATATAAATATATCAAAATGCTGTGTCACATAAATAGAAACTAGGTTAACATAAAATGTCTCCAGGGGAGGGGGAGCACCCCTGGAGGTATGCCTGAAAGAAATACTGTTCATGAGCGCTCATAGGCAGGGGGACCTTGAAGGTTACAAAGGTGGGTATCGATCTAGTCGATGTTGTACATCTTATCCTTAAGTTTGCTCTACTGACGTCAGTGGTTTTCCTCCTCCTGGGAAAAGTTCTATGGGCGCCATGATCATATTGTATGAAAAGTTGTGTGTTGTCCACATTATGCTGTATGAAAAATCATGTGCTACATACATCAGATTTTTTTTTATTTGAAAGCATCTACAGGAGAAATTCGAAGAAGTTAGAAACTTCAAGGGCAGAGTTTCTGGATATGTTGCTGGCCGCAAAATTCGTAACTGAGCTAAGTGGACTACGAAAGGATCTAAAATTGTGGGCTCAATATCTATATAAAAATGTAGCTTAAAAGTCAGTATACATAACATTAAACTGAAATAATTTCACACATTGGGAAGGACATCTTTGAAGTTTTTCTTTAACATAATTCTGATAATGCAAAAGGGTTATGACCTCTAAAACACTCCTTAGTTATGGCATTGTGACCACATCTGACGGTTGCTTAAATATATCTACAATTTCCCTCCGTGATATTCAAACTTTAGGCTTATGATCTAATTAGGAAATATGCTATATAAAATACAGTATCCATCACACATAAAAAAAATAATGATTAACAAAATATGCAACTGTCAAACTTTCCCAAATGTCCTTTCAAAAATTCCCCCACACACAAAATGATTTTTCTACTACTATATTGCTACTACTCTATACTTATTACTTAATAGACCATCTCGTGCACATTTTATCTATGACAACATACAGCAAAATGAAAAACCTAATTACAGATCTCAAACAAAATTGTTTTAAAACCACTATCTTTTAAAATATTTTCATTTTACCTCCAAACCCTTTCCATACTTCCTCGTTATGCTTTTAACCATTCACTGCATGCACATTTCTCTTTAACAATTCGTTTTAACGACGCCAATTAGAAGTCCCCCTCATTAACCAACCCTACCCTCAGCTCATAGACCGGTTCAAGTGTAACCGGCTTGATGACACCCTAGCCACACCACCACCACACAACCCTCTTTCCCGCCTTTATTCACTCTCTCGACAACCCTCTTGGCGTGCGGCCAGTTTCTCACAAGACCATCCCTTCTTCAGTTCTTTGTTTTTTATCATGCTACCCCCTCCTTTTTTGCATTATTATTCTTTTTTCTTTTTGATAACGTCGCTTCCTGGTTTGTTTCGTAATACCGCCTGCAGCCGTCCGCCTTGATTTTGTTTGAAATTTTTGTTTGTTTGTCTTGTGGATTCCGGAGGGGAAGGGGGCGAAGAGCATCATTTTTTGGGGGTGGGTGGGGGAAAAGATAGAGGTGGAATTCATTTTTTATGAAATGCTGAGGGAATGTGATATTTATAACCTTTTCACATCTGTTGATGGCAGATCAGAGCTTTTTATTCATTTTTGTATATGTGAGTACTAGCAGAGCGTGGAAAATGTCCATCTTAAGTGAAGTATACTATATACAAGCAACATTTTTGCACAACTGCCAATCGAGAGATTTATTAACAAATTAAAAGAAGATTTTTCGATTTTCATTTCTCAACATATATTATACCGTCAAGGGGGGGGGGGATTTTTAGGGCGGATGGGCCGCAGCTCTGTAGCCATAAACCCACCTCTCCTATAAAGCACAATGTGGAAGCCACAAGAAGCCACATCCATGTGACAGGGGAGGACTAGTCAAATTGTGATTTGAGCCCAATGGCATTGATAGCTGGGTTCTTGACTTGTTGGGTGTTCTTGGGACCCTACCGGTGAATGATTCCATAAACCACGTGACAGTGTATGGGGATGGGTGAGAGATTAGGAAACAGAGTTCTGCCTTAGGGCTATGATACACGAGCGTAATCTCCCGTCCGTTTTGGGGACGCTGCGTGCTTGGGGTAAAAGAATGCATGCCAGGAACTTGTCACACGCGAATGCGGACGTTCTCGTGTGAGTTTGTGACAAGCAACTGTCCCCTATATCACAGACTACTCTAGAAAAGAGAATAATTTCATAAACCCATCCTTTGATTAGTTATAAAATTTTTAACCCAGCCATATCATAGATTTTTTTAATTAACCGAATACATCTCGGACCCTACTGCCGAAGCTGTTCTATCAATTGAAGACATTCCCTACGTGCCGGGGAATTGTGCTCTTTTTTTTTCTGCCTCTGCTACCACTGAAACCCCCCCTCCCCCCACGGAACTGTGTCCAACATAAGCGGGATGGTCTTAGACATTTACTTCCTTACGTGTTTTCATGAAAAGTATGTTGAATATACTGTCATTTGTGATTCTCATGTTTTTTGCTTTTGCGGAGGCGATTTTAAAAGGCAATTTTCGGATCGAAGCCACTTTGAATTATGTTCAATTGTATAATTTAAGTAGCGAGCCCTTATTTGATTATTTATACGTAGTGAATGCGTATTTAGAACCCGGGCAGTACAGGGTAATTCGTTCCAGTCAATAAACTGGATCACAACTAAAAATGTAGCGCAAATAAAAATAAAAGAAGCGTACGTATTTTTCGGACTTCAGTCCAACAAGATTGGAACAAACAGAACGCCCAAATGAATGTAGACTAATCCGGTCAAACATGAAAAAGGGATAAACGACAGATGCAAATATAGTGGCGCCAACTAGTGGGAAGAAAGGGAAGTAGAACGAGGAAAAAAAAAGGGGGGGGGGGCAAGAAAAATAAATAAAACGCCGAGTATATGAGCTCAACGAGCAAGAAAAAAGAAGCGAAACAGGCAAACAAAAATTAGACATGGTCATGCCAAACCTCGGAGAATTGGGGAGTTATTGACAAACCATTAATCAGATTACTGGGATTTTTATTGATATGAAAAGCTTTAAAGAAATGCAAATCGAAAACTGAAAAGCATTTTTGGATAATGGAAGCAGAAGAAAAATTAAATTGGTGATTAGTAATCCAACAATAATTAGCGATAGAAGATTTTTTGATTTCATGATTTTTGACACAATTTTGATGTATTTTCAAGCGGTAATTTAAGACATGTTTAGTTTGATTAATATACGATAGCCCACATTAACAAGGAATTTGATAGCTACATAAATTACTAAACTTCGAATTTGAAAAATTCAAGAATTGTTGTACTTATCAAATTCCTATTTTTTAACTGTAAATTTTAATAATAAATTTTAAAATGACAAAAAAATAAGCTTGAAAATATGGTGGTGTTAAATATGTAAAAATTCCCCAAAAATGGGAACTTTCAATCATCATTTTGCTTTGTGAAAGAAATGTGTTTGATTTATAAACAAAACTAATATTTATTTTTCGCATTCGTAATTGTGAATTTCAGAAGCATGTTAAATTTAAGGATATTTGTTAGAAGTAATAAAATATATTTAAATTCTGTGTTTGAAAATAAATTCCGCAAATAAAGTGTAATTTAATTTATAAATATTTTAAAAGTAAAAGAAATATATATATCACCCTAAACTATGAAATACTAATTACAAAGTAATTAATGTACACATATTTATTTAATATTCAATGACAATAAGAAATCTATTAGTCCCAATAACAATTTAATAATTTAGTGGCTAATATAATTTGCACATTTTCAACAAAATGTAAATAATTTCAAATATATATAAGAATATTTCAACAGATTTTACCTTTAAACTGCTATAAAGATTTAGTAATTTTATCCAAGTGACAACCATCCTTAAAGTTGAAACTGTGTAATATGCTGAATTAACCAGAACATATATGAGAAACAGGTTAAATGGTTTCTTCCCATTAAAAGTTTTTTTACTTTCAAAATTCTCGGTTTATACCCCAAAATTTCCAGGTTTTATTACCGCGTATGAAAATAATCGGGTTTATTGCAACTCTAATTGAGCCTATTTTTGATTCAGACGTCTAGTTTCTACACTAAACGCGTAAAACAATTATATTAACAAAATAAAATATACATTTTTGTGTGTATAAATTAATATATACACATATCTTTACTTTCCCTGCAATACTTGGTAATGTATAAAGTATTGGAATCGTACCGAAAATCGCAACTCGAGTTTTCGACGGATCTATACGTTTTGAGACCTCTAGAACACAAAAAAACTATTTTTAGCCTGACGTCTGTCTGTGTGTGTGTGTCGTCTGTACAGATTTTGTATCCATTCTTACTGAAAACTAATTGGCCGAATTTCATAAAATTCGGTAGGCAAGATTTTGGTACGATTCGGGATAAAAGAACCTGCCTTTTTTTTGTGAAACGGTTTTGTAACCACTCTGGCTGAAAATCTAATAAACCAAATTTCACCAAATTTGGTAGATAAATCACTTGTAGGTTAATCTAGCGCTGATTAGATTTTGGTGCGATTCGGAAAAAAAGAACCTACCTTTTCTTGCTAAATGGCCCGCAAAATCGTTATATCTAAAACCTGAAGACTACGTGCTCAAATATATCAA
Organism: Amaurobius ferox; assembly: GCA_951213105.1. Classification (NCBI taxonomy): domain Eukaryota; kingdom Metazoa; phylum Arthropoda; class Arachnida; order Araneae; family Amaurobiidae; genus Amaurobius; species Amaurobius ferox. The sequence continues at coordinate 81,892,133 of OX578150.1, forward strand.
TTAAATGCTTATTTTAATAATTTTTAACGATAAAAAGAATAAGACCAACCCCATTACTCTAGGGCTAGCCTTTCTCGAGATATTTTAGTTTTTTTGCATTTTCGCCCTCCATCTTTGAAAATAAGTCCAGTTACTAAATGGAAACGAAAACTGAAATTCAGTGTAATCTAAAATAATTATGTGTCATTTTGTGGAATTAAACTCAATTTAATGAATCATTGAAGAAATAAAGAGGACGCGAATATGAGTCGGCAGGGCAAGTCATGTGCTGCCTGCATCAGATTTTTTGTATATAATTTAACCAAATAACATTTATTAAAGAACGGTTACTTTTTAAGAGTGTTAATTTCTATCAGGCCTAAATATTAGTACAATTTTTACATCGGAAAAAGTATTAATCTTTTTGTTTTATGTAACCAAACATTTGAACTTCAAAAACACTTTGTTGAAACTTTATAAAAAGTGCTAGTTCTGCGAGTTATTTCTAAACATATACTTTATCTTTTAAACATTATTTTTAAACATATACCTTATTTCTAAACGTTATTTCTAAACATATACTTTATTTTTAAATGTTATTTCTAAACATATATTTATTTCTAAACATATACTTTATTTCTAAACGTTATTTCTAAGCATATATTTTATTTCTAAACGTTATTCTTAACATATATTTTATTTTTTAAACGTTATTTTTAAACATATACTTTATTTCTAAACGTTATTTCTAAACATATACTATATTTTTAAACGTTATTTCCAAACATATACTTCATATTTCTAAACATATACTTTATTTCTAAACATATACTTTATTTTTAAACGTTATTTCTAAACATATACTTCATATTTCTAAACATATACTTTATTTCTAAACGTTCTTTATACGTTATTTCTAAACAGAAATAACACGTTTTGAAACATACTAGCAGAGAACGTGGGATAATTTCATTCACAAAACACTTAACAACACCACAGAACGAATAACACCGCTATAGAACGTGCTGTCAACCTTGCTGTACCGCTTGGTGAATGGCGTATGTCCTTGATCACTGTCACATCTATCTCTTTCCCACTGATGGTCTTATAACTTTGCCACGTCTAAACACTAATCTTCGTGCCACTCCTTAATGTATTTCTGAATTATAATGTATTTATCGTCCCATTTGTTGTGCTGAACTTTTTTGCAGCACCAGAGTAATATAATTGTCTCTTCATATGCTAATTGAGTTCAACTCCGTGGCAACTAGTGTGCTTGTTGCATCTACAATTAAGGAAATGTTTCTATAAAAATCTGTTGTAAATTATATGATGAATTAAAATAGAATTATGATATGCAGATTTTAGTTAGCATGTTTTCGTAAAAACGAAATTTAGATTTAGAATATTTGTGGTGTTTCAGCATAGGTGATTTCGCTTTTTGTGCTCCAGCAATTTAAACTCATACTTCTAATTTGGAAGTTAATTCAAATTAAATGAGAAATTCTTTCACATATTTTTTTTTTCCGGTGGGTAGCATTTTCACAAAAATAGAGCAACTAAATTTCATACAGGCCTTTCAGCCAGAAAACGTCAATTTGAAAAGGTTGCTCTGTATACTGTAAAACAGTTGCAAGTATATTAGGAACCAGCTGTCAGTAATGGGAAGCAAGGTTCATATATATATATATATATATATATATATATATACACACACAAAAATAACGCTTCGGCAGACGATAATTAACAGAATATTTTATATATGAAGCTGGAATTTTCATGAACGCTTGTAATTGCGACGTTTTTTTATCAGTTTGCCGAAATTATCAACAAAGTAGCTGAAAAATATGAGCAAGGGTTGCAGAATGTTTTTTAGTGTACAGACAACTAGGTGAGTCAAACTTCTCTTTAATTGAAGAAATTACATGAGAATGTCCAAAACGAAATTCAGCACTGTAATTCCCCCCCCCCCCCCATTTGGTTGTTATTCACTTTTTTCAATATCATAGCTACGCCTAGGCGTGTTCTGTATAAGATTGCATTCTATTAGAGTAGTTTTTTTTTAATGGGATGTAGCGCGCAATTTGTGCGGTTCGAAACTCAAATTTGTACAGCGTGAAAGACCCAGGCCACCCGACTCACCGTAGGGCGTGAAAAAACGCTTTTTTTTTTATTAATTTTCATTTAAAAGTTGTTGCTAGGCTTTATCGGATATATCATATTTTTCATAATAATTAAATGTACTCTAATGGTCATAAATGTTGTTTATTTAAATTGAAGCGTGCGGGTTGAAATACTTTTCTTGTTGAAGTTTGGCCCTTTTACTTATTCAGAGGTCCACAGTACGTTTTGTGTTGAAGACCCAGACCGTCCGAAGAGCAACTATTTGGACGGCCGAGTACGTTTGTGTGTACGAATTAATAATTCATCACACACAAATAAAATAAAATAAATAAATAAACAAAATTAATTAAAACACAATTATTTAAAACAATTCTTATTGTATGTTTGACACTTTATACAATGTTGTTCAACTTCTATAAAATGCAGAGTGAAATTTTCACTCAACATAATTTTGTTGTCATTATGACAACAAAAATATTAATAATACTTATACACCAGTAATACTTATGCACCACCAGTAATACTTATTTCCACATAGGTATAACTGGTAGTGCATAAGTTAACTTATTTTAGTAATACTGAAATAAGTTTACTTATGCACTACTATAAGTTCAGGAATACTTATGCACCATCACAAGTGCAGTAATACTTAATACTTATGCACCACATTTTATTCCAGTTATGAAGTATCAATATTTGTTATTTTTATTAAAAATAAATGTTAATAATTTAAATAATTTTAAATATGCTATTTAAGCACTATCCTACTTGGAGGGCCGCCAATTAGGCACTTCTTCATTAAAGATTAGATTTCATGTGCAAGTTGTTCAAGGAAGTCCTTCCTCCCTCTCCCGAGATGCACAATTTAGAATATTTTATAGAATTACTAAACCATATTTTAAACTTCTGCAATTTATATGTTGCTATTAGTGTACGGTTGTGCTGTTCAAAATTTTCCATAGAAAAATCTGGCACTCTATAACAAAATAGCAAGGAAATGTTCAGCTGGTCTTTTATTTATCCGTATTAATAACATACCTGCACCGAAATACAACGTTCTCTCCGCCTTAATCTACCTCGTTTTACACCACTTACCCATCCCAGCCTGTAGTGGCCTGTCCTTGCGCACCCTTACATCTATCTATCTCCCGTGTTCGCTACGCAAGGTCTTTCCGGGAAAAATACAACTCGAGGGTGGTTATATTCTCTTTTGTCGCATCAAGGAAAAATTGACAATAGGTGGTAAGATGTCGCAATCGCGGAGTAGGGGAGGGCGGAGAAGATTTCTATTTTGCGCCGCGGGAGGCGGGAGCCGAATGAAATGTTTTCCACATAGTTTCGGGCTTTGTTTTCTGGTTTCGGTGTAGGTGTAGCCACCACTGTAGGAAAATGGGTTGTGTGAGCTACAGACAGATGGCACTCAAGGTCTAAATGAAGAATGGATCGGTAGATGTTTCTTTATTTCTTCATATTTTGCGTATCATAGGCGTAGTCAGGATCTCGTAATGGAGGAGGGTCAGAGGCGGAACCACCATACATACCACAAAACTCTGTATAGCGATGGGGGGGGGGGGGGGGGTTACAACTGTGAAAGCGCCCGAGATAAAATCTATATTACAATGGTCTAACGTGGTTGTGTCTTTCCAGACCCTCCAGAAGCCCCTTTTTCCTGATGAATTAGAAGGCTGAATCTTTGCAGACTCATAGTATCGACCTCGGGACAAAACCTAGCGCAGCCGGATTTTCGACTTTTTTTCCCCCGGAACGTAGATTTTTTTTCTTAAAAGTTTTCCAGACTGTCCAGAAGCTTTGTCGGTGACGTAGAAATCTAAAGCTTTGCACTCTTATAGTACTGACCACGGGTCAAAACCTATTAGAGCAAAATTTTTCGATTCCCCTGTAAAAGTGGAAGGTTTTTCTGAAAAACTTTCCACTGTTTCTAGATGCACCGAGAACTTACAAAAAAATCTTCTCGTGCCCCCGAGACATTGAGGTCTAAAACTTTACATATTTATAGTATCGACCACTGGACAAAACCTAACTGAGCCAATTTTTTTTTTACGAGTATAAGACCATTATTTTCAACACCAAGCACCATATATTGTTAGTCAAAATCAAACTCATTCAAAATTTTTAATTTAAGATTTTTAAGAGTGTTAGTTTTCCTGTGTTTGACAGGCTTAAATACAAATTTTATCATTTTTTTTTTCGAAATTAAAAGTGGTGGAGGTAGCTTGATGACCTATGGCAAAATCACGCGGAGGAGTGCAAGATGTGAAGTTCCGTCACTAAGAAGTATAAACCCATCGTAGAGGATATTGGCAGGATTGACAATAGAAAAGGATTAGGTTTACAACGATAGAGTCTATGCAGGGAGAACCAATGTATGTGTTCATCATTGAGGGTTATGACTCCTAACCCTACTTTGACTACACCACTTTTGCATATTTTCTCAGGGCCATACGCAGGAAAGATGCTCAATTGAAAGATAAATTAAGCAGAGAAAAAAAAAATGTGTAAATTACTCCCTAACACATTTTTCATAAGAATGCGTTGTGAAAAATTGTGTTCGGTCCAGGCATACGACGCCGCAGTATTTTTGTTTGGAAATGTTTTTGAAAGAAAAATATTGTTGCATTTTTTTATTACTTAATAACAAAAAGTATTTTTTTTTATGTTTAATACGAGATGTCCGTGACTGGTTGGTCTTTTTATAATGGCCATAGGACTGTGCAATTATTTGGAAAATGCATTTATTTATTGCTAAATTGAATAGCACAATTGTAAAATTGCTATTCTCTAATTCAATAGAGTTGGTAAGTTGTGCTTCTAGTTTGTTTATTATACATCAATTTTAGGAGAATTAAATGAAATATTTTAATGGAATTCTTTGTAAAACTCAATTCTTTACAATGCGCCTTTTTCAAATTCTTTACAATACGTGTGAAATTTCCACATTTTAAATTACGAGCAACGGCGGATGAATATTCTAGTACTAGTATTAGAAAGTCAACATTACATTGAGTAATCATTCGCTACATATCCCCAATTCAGTTAATATATCCTGCAGAAATAAAAACTTTTCAGTTAGGGCTGTGCTTTTACAGCTGAGACCTCCGGGGAAAACTGAAAAATGTAAAGAAAAAAAAAGGGGAAAAAAAAGCAGAAAATAGAAAGAAAGAAAACGTTCTGTTGATAGTACACTTCTTCTATGGCTTCATAAAGGAAAAATAAACTCTCAGTGTTCGGGATCGTAAATATCTCTCACTCCGTTGTACTCGAAGGGACAAAAGAGTTAGGAAATGTTTCAATTCGTTTCAGATGAGTGAGTGCTATTTTGATGGAGTTCTATCCATATATTTTTTAAGGTTTTAAATATATTTTTAATGATAAATGTAAGATTAACTGTGTAACTTTGTGGCATAACCAGGGTCTCAGAAAAGGGGTGGAAAACCGACAATCGAAGGAGGGGGTGTGGTGCGGCTTGCAGTCTTAGATATGGTCTTACGTTTAGGCGTGGTGCCAATAGAGCATGGACACGGTCATCAATAAAAGCCTGCTCAGTAGAATGCGCAGTGGCAAAAGGGCATTATTTTTACAATAGCGGGTAATGATAAACTGACGATGATGGCAAATAGAAATTGAAATTAGACCCATTAAACAACGAAATTTATCTTTGTGCTGAAAATAAGTTATTTAGAAAACTTAAGTAACCATATATACTTAAAATTTTCATTTACTAAAATACATTTTTTTAAGTGATTTTAATGACTACTACCGATTTATTCCGTAGTCACTAGCTAGCGTTTTGCAGATGTATGCATTTACCAGCAAATTCTCCAGTGCATACGAGAGCGAAAAGAGAAAGATTCATGACGAATTTTCATTAAAAAATCGTGTATATATTTTATTAAAAGTTAATAATTTTTTTTTTCCGGAAAATAAAAAATATACTTGAAAGGAGATAAATTTAGATATATCCTACTATAATTAGGGCCTAAGCGATTGTGGATTTCTAAAATAACCATTTTTAATGCAGAAATAACGAAAATTTCCATACTGCTAAACATATGAGTAATTTGTTTTGAATTCGCAAGGGCAAAATATCCCGTGTTACGTCACGTGCCCATCCATGCTCTATTGATGAAATTTTCAGCTAGTGAAGAGTATGACTCTTAGTCCACTGGTGTTATCTCACTGTTGCTCAACATATCACTTTTTCTGTTTTAGTGATTGATGATTATACTGCTTAACCGTCTCAGAAATGTGCCTATAAGAAGACATATGTCCACGTGTATGAACAAAGTGTTATATCCTTATGACGGTTCATGCTGGATGCTATAGAATGATGTCAATCAATTTCTCATGATATTATCCCAATTCGACCGTATACATATTTATTACTTTCCTTATATACAATAATGTATAAGGAAAGTATTGTGACGGGGTCGAAAATTCGAATTCGAGTTTTCGACTGGAGAGCACGTTTCAAGCATCCCTGATCACGAATCGAACATTTTTGAAGTGATGTCTGTCTCTCTCTGTGTGCGTGTGTGTGTCAGTGACTCTGTGGAGACGATAACTGACGAACGAATGGACCGATTCGAATGAAATTTGGTACAAAAATTACAATCTATAAACACTGGAAGCCTATTTTTATACACAATCGAATGTTCAGAATCCCCCTAAATTTTCCAGTAAAATTTTGAAAAAATCGCCAAAAAATTAAAACCTCTAATAAAGTTACGTAAATAGATATTTCTTGTGTAATTTTTCATTAGAAAACGATTGACATAAATTTTAGAACGCTAACATGAACCGTTCTCGAGATATTGCACATTTTAAAAAAAATTATCAAAAAACCATATAAAATAAAAAAATATTTCCTATTGAGAAACATGTTCACTTTTCATATGTAATACCATGCGATAAATTTGTGACATCATTCTCGTGGATCTAGCTCGTTCCATTCATGAAAAAAGATACTTTGAGTAATACTTTCGTATTTGAATGCCAATTGTCATTTATCTGCTGTAAGAATAACTTATTTCTCCGTCCATAACGCTTGGCGAGATTTTTGCGACGAATGTGGTGGGATATCGCCAATTGGCGACTTTTTTCAATGTTGCTAAATTAACGAGAAACTCGCTAAATGAATAAAAATGACGCTAAATCAATGAAAATGACGACTCATTGACGAAAACTCAATATCTTGCAAAGAATATAAATATCTACTATAATAATAATCTATTTTTTTTTACTGTAAAAGTAGTAAATTCATTGCATTATATAAGGAAAGTCATGTGCTGCCCCCATCATATTTGTAGTAATTGCAGCGCCACACCAAATGTGATTGGTCCGTGGAATCTATGCCTAGAGTTCTTAAATTTTAGGAGCCCCCCTGAATAATATCACGAATTTATTTAAATAGATATATTTAATAGTTAAATAGATATAACATAATGATGCCGACATTTCTTCTGCGACCCAGCTCGCCCGACCTACCCAATGGTGTAATGTACCCGAAGATGTAAGACCGTCTGACCTATCCGAAGGTGTAAAAGTGCCACCCAATTTAGACCAGAACCCAGTGTGGGAGGCATCCACAGGGACCGTACCCTCCTTCCCTAACACCCGCCGCTAATCACTGGATTATCGCTCCGTAATGTCGGCATTTGAAATAGTACGATAGGTATCAAATTAATAGGTGTCCAATTGATGAGTTTCCAAACTACTTAGCCTGCAATGACGTCTGATTTCATTTTAAATTATTATCATAATAATTATCATCAAATTTGGATTACATTTTAAATCTAATTATGATCACTGTGTAGAATGACATTACGATTACATTTAAATCAAATCATGATCATGTTTAGAATCAAATTATCGTTATACTGTGAGTCAAATTGATGTTCATATTGTGAATCACATTATGATTAAATTGTGATTCAAATTCCTGTGAAATAAAATATGATTAAATAAAGCACAATAAAATTATGCCCAAATCAAATATGATGATATTATTATCAAATCAAATACGTTCAAATTATCATCAAATCAAATACGATCAAACTACCATCCAGTTAAATATAATCAAATTAAATCTGATCAAATTATTACAAATCCAGTCATATCAATTTATCATCAAATACATAATCAAAATATCATCAAATAAAATATAATAAAATTAAATTTGATCAAATTACTACAAACCAAATCTGATCAATTTAGAATCAAATTATTATAAAATCAAAATAATCAAATTATTATCAAATCAAATCATATATGATCAAATTACCATCCAATCCAATTATGATCTTAATTTTACATTTCTCCGCAATTTTCCATGTAATCAAATTGCATCCAAGATCACAACTTATTAAATATCATTCCTGACCTGCAGCGCTGTCCTCTTATCATCCACCCCCTTTACATCAAAGAAAAAAAAAATCTTTAACTTTCTCTCTCAACCAGACGCCTTCTCGAGCCCTCACACGCAAGGAAGTGCTGATCAATTATAAATTGATCATATCTGATCAATTTATAATCAAATTATTATAAAATCAAAATAATCAAATCGTTATCAAATCAAATATGATCAAATCACCATTCAATCAAACTATGACCTTAATTTTACACCTCTCCGCAATTTTCCATATAATCAAATTGCATACAAGATCACAACTTATTAAACATCTAAAAATAAACATTCCTGACTTGCAGCGCTGTCCTCTTACCATCCTTACCCCCCTTTATATCAAAGAAAAAAAAATTCTTAACCCTCTCCCACCAAGAAGCCTTCTCGAGTCCGCGCACACAAGGAAGTGCTTGTACAGCGAAGTGGAGAAAATCCGTACATGGTCTGAGATCTCTCCACTGCCGATTTTTATCTTCTTTAATTCTTTTTCTCCTGAGTATATCCAGGATGTATGACTCATCTTTTGACAGGCTCCCCCTTAACTTCTTACACACCCAGCAACCATCCCTTGTTCTTCGATAAGAGGGTAGAGGTAATGTCGCGGAGTGAAGGAATTAAGATGTAAAGTGGAATATTTGGGAATATGATAAAGTAACATGGGAGCAGCTTCTGCCCTATAACAGGGCGATTACAAATAAGCCAAAAAGTGATCATTTTGTCATTTTATTAAGAACTTTTGGCGCAACCAGGATCGAACCACGAATCATCACCTGGTTAGCTAAAGCTCTACGCTGTAAAATATTCCACAACCTTTGCTCATTTTTTTTTCAGCTATTTTGTTGACAATTTCGGCGAACTGATAAGAAAACGTACCCCGCGTACACACGGGGACAGTTTGGGCCAAGCCGGGAATCGAACTCGGGGTTCCGAGAGCAATCCCCGTGCTCTACCCCCTCCCCCCCCCCCCATCATATCTTCTTTTTCGACCCAGACCGTCCGACCTACTCAAAAGTGTAAGGTATCTGTTTGGACGGCCGGGAAGTGCCACCCAATTTAACCCGGAACTCAATAGGAGCGGCTTCCACAGGGGCCGTACTCCCCTTCCCTTACCACCAACCTCTCGGAAGGACTTCGCAACATTATAACCTGCCTCCTACCGCTTACTACAATAATAAATTAATATTGTTCTACTTAGTTCAATATTAATTACTACAATATCTATATTTGCTCTTGCAAGACTATGGCCTGCCTTAACCGCTTACAACTACCACGATATGTATTGCTTTCTTTCTTTCATCCCAGCTCGTCCGACCTACCCGAAAGTGTAAGGTATCTGTTTAGACTGCCGGGACAGTGCCACCCAATTTGGACCGGAACCCAATGAGGGAGGAATCCACATGGACAATACCCTCGTCCCTCCTCCTACCACCAACCTCTCGGAAGGACTTCCAGAGCCACATATTTGGCTTGCCCAGTAGGGCAGAGGGAATCGAACTCGGGTCGTATGAGTGCAGTTCTCGCACTCTGACCACTGGACTGTCCCACCCCACCGTATCTTACTTGTAACGTTAGTTTCCTCCAAGTGACATGGTAAAAAATGTATGTCCCAACAGGGGAAAATCCCGAATTTCCGTTTGATCAGTTGAAGCTGTATTCATATTCAGCGAGCTGCTGAAACGTAATAGTCATTTTCTTTCATAGTTAAAGTTAACCCTATGTTATCTTTAGTGTCCTTTGACCTGTTTGTCGTATTTCAGTAACATCATCCCATCACGACCACCTCCTTCAGAAAAACTGAAAAACAAGAAATTCTAAGACATACAAAGATATATATGATCAAGAGAAAACTTTTTAAATTTTTTTTTTCACATTTGTTAAAATATTACTTTCCTAATCTGTTAAAAATTCAGCCACATCGCTGAATTTAATACATCGTAATTTTCATTATTTATCAATAGAAAATAACACCCATCGTTTAATGTAGTTCATTGACTATTAAAGGAGGGGGGGGGGGGGGGTCTTCTACAGTCTTATCGATGGTGGCCGAAGCTCTGAAATGTCACTATTGCTGTTTGAACGTGAATATAGTGTCTAAGAAAGCCTTTAAGTACCCTAATATCTTTATAAGGTACTGTTCATGAATCTACACGCTAAGTCTACTTAATAAAGTTATCATTCCCTATCGAATAGAAGTCATTGAAGCGCCCCTAACGGATAATTAAAAAAAAAGGTTACGAATTCTGCAGAGATAGACGAAAAAAGCCAATTATAAAGTTGTATAGGCTATTATAATGAGTATAAATCGACGCTAAAATTGCTATACGAGACATTTATTTGACGTAATAAGGTTTTTGGCGAATGACTGTCATAATCAGGAATGATGCAATAAAAGTGACTTGCATGAACAGAAATATAATATAGAACTTGTTTAAAATGACTCCTCCAAAGCCAATGCATGCTTAAAATTCAGAAAGAATATTGCTGCGCACTTTGGCAAGCATTGCAGGTGTCACCGTGTTAGGAGCCCTGGTGATACGTCGTTTTGACAGGTATTTATTAACTTTCGTATACGTGTCTTGTTCATTACTGCTGTCGATTTCTTTTTACTAGACAATGCTGTGGGACTTTGACATTTTTTGCCAAATCTCGCTTTGTTGCAGAGTTTGTTATCTTAATTTTTTTAATTATCCACTAGGGGGCATCACAGTCGCTTTTATTCTATTGGGCATAGTCACTTTCCTATAAATCGACCTAACTCGTATTCCAAGACTAACGATCTCTCTTCAACTTACGACATTTCACAGAAAAATATATATATATATTTTTTTTTTCCCAAAAATATCTGTAAAATAATTATTTCTATCTCATTATGCATTGTTTTGCGTTTATTATGTCATCTCTGATCGCCGCAGCTGAATCTGTGCACGTGCGACGAACGATGACGCAATTATTCCAATAATTACGTAATCGAGCAATCAACCGATGACAAGTTGCTTGCTAGGATGTTCGTCTTCATTATTACGTAATTTTGCATGTTTCCGAATATTTGTGCTTTAGATTTGCATTTGCATTGCATAATACGTATGTTTGAGAATTTTTACTTTTTCATACGTTGAGTTGAGAAAGTATTGTTTTCACGAACAGTTTCGATTTCGAGATTTTGATGCCGATATATGTTTTAAGTTCTCCTGAATACGTTTTGACTTTTTTTGGAGTGACGACCGTCTGTCTGTTGATTTCTTGTGTATACTCGATAGATGCCACAAATTTTAATAGACTTTCAGGAAGCTTTATATACGGCTTTGTTATCCAAACATCTAGAATTAGATGGCATTTAAAAAAAAAAATCGAGCGAAAACTTCGAAATGTATTCGAAATTTATATGTTTTTTAACATAGCAGCATAGGATAAAATTTGACATTATAAAGCATAAAACGGTTTATTTATGGCTTATTGATCACGAGACTTAATAGTTTCAATCATTGTTGTGGAAAATCGCAGCGATATAATTGTTTTTTGTCATGACGTCATTAGCCCCCCTTTTTTTTGTCATGACGTCATTAGCCCCCCTTTTTTTTGTCATGACGTCATTAGCCCCCCTTGGGGGGTAAGTTACCCTCTCCAGGGGGTTAAATAATCGAAATATTTTTTCAAGCCCTTTAAAGTGAAGGGTAACACGTTATAATTATAATCATTTGCCCGTGATACCGATTCTTCTAAAAATTTCTTGTAAAATTTGAAGAAAAAACGAACTAAAACTATTTTTTGGAATGAGAAAGTCCAGCTGAGCCGCACTTCAGTTAATTTTCAAATATAATGTTCAATAATCGGTCAATTAATGAAAGAAAAAGACAATTAACTGATATATTGTGCTTAAAACTGATACAACATGATTGGCGAATGCTGGGGGACATTGGAGATGAAGACTTTATATTATTGTATTATCCAAATAAATAGATTTGCGTCTATTTTGCGCATATTTATATGTAAAACTAAACATTGCCACTAACGCTTTACGTGGGCGAAATGGTCAGTAAACTAGTAATCACTAAATATGGCACTTGCACAATAATAAAAACAGTTCCATAAATGAACAAAAAGATCAATCATGTATAACGCATTGATTATGAAACACTTTCCAACTGCAGTGCAATTTTATTTAAACATGTCTAAAATGCCATACATACAGCGGTAATATTTTTAAAATTATCACAATACTACTATAATTTATTATATTTGAAACTAAAAACTTCATCGAAAAAAATGAACTTTATTCAAATGACATCATTGAAAAATAAATCGCCTGACTCTTTATGAAAAAGCAGTAAATATTTCATTCATCCACTTTTTTTCCATTCCTTTCATTCTTCGTAATACTGCAATAATTTATTTTATTTGACACTTAAAACCATGAAGGTAAAAGTAATTTAGCTCTATGCTTAAAACTTCATCGAAAAAGTCTGCTATAAAATCGTCTGCGTCTCTATGTAAAATCAATGAATGGTTTATTCATAGCAGCTATATTGCAGACTCCAGAGCTAAATAATTTTGCACTAAAGGAATTCAGCAATTCTTATACAACTACAGCTGACCGCTTGATGTGTTTACATTCTCCATAAGTGAAAATTAAGCTTCTTTGTAGAAATAATCAAATTTGAATGATCATTTAAACTCAAATATATTGTAATTGCGTTGTTTCAGAATATAGATGCACAGAAATTAAGAAAAATTAAGCCGTTTTAGGACGGATACAACACTAAATAAAAATTAAAAAGAAATTTGAAAATCACGATTTTGACGCAAGATGGATGACATTGATCGTTTAAACTCAAATATATTGTAATTGCTCTACTTTAGAATATAGTGAATAAGAAGGCGGGTTCTTTTATCCCGAATCGTACCCAAAACTAATCAGCACCAGATTCTCCCACAAGGGATTTACATACCAAATTTTATGAAATTCGGTCAATTAGTTTTTTAGTTAGCGTGGATACAAAATCTGCACAGACAGACAGACAGACACACACACACACACACACACACACACACACACACACACACACACACAGACGTCACGTCACGCTAAAAATAGTATTTTCGTATTCTAGAGGTCTCGAAACGTGTAGATCCGTCGAAAACTCGAGCTGTGATTTTCGTCATGATTCCAATACTTTCCCTATACATTACCACGTATTGCAGGGAAAGTAAAAAATAGTGTTTTCGTGTTCTAGAGGTCCCAAAATGTGTAGATCTGTCGAAAGCTCGAGTTGCGATTTTCTGCACGATTCCAATACTTTCCCCTATACATTACTATGTAATGCAGGGAAAGTAAAAAGGTTTGGACCCACTGATCTAATGAGTAGGAACCAAAATCAGGAGTGCACAAAACGCGTGGAAAAAAATAAAAATCTGCCCAAAAGTCGTATCACCAGGAACTGTAATACGGTGACACCTGCAATGCTTGACAAAGTACGTGGTTATATTCTTTCTCGAACTCAAATGTACAGCCGCGGAAAAAAAAAAAAACGCCCCACCCTCTGTTAATCATCGTTCATCGTAGAGAAAATTGAATAATACCATTCGATTAGGAATAACATCCTCCACAAATTAATGTGCCGAAAACCCAGACCATCCGACTCTTCCTTAGAGCACTTTTGTGGGTGGTCGGTCACAAATTAATGTGCGTAAAATTTGCATAAGGGGCCGTCTTCGTATCTAAACGCGCACAAACTTTGAAATTTTCAATGGCAAGACCCAAGTTTGACAACATAGTTCGAAACTAGAGCAAAATTCAACCGGTGATTCCAAATTTCAAGTCATTCGGGTGAAGCGTTTCTGAGTTGTGAGTATGTAAAGTTTTGAGCTCCTAATATTAAATTAGTTTCCAAGACTTCCATTCTGTAATAATTATCTGCTCACGCTGATTAATTGTATGACGTTACTACTAAACAACCCAAACGTGATTTTTATTTTTGTAGAATAAATTGTTTGTATGAAATATTAATTATGAAATCAATAATCGAAAAAATATTAATACAAACCTGGACACGTTCCGATAAAAATCGATTCACAAAGAGCTTTTATATGTTTATGTAAAATTCCAGGTGTTTCCTCCCACTAGTTCTTTCGAAATGTTTAAATATTCAGCATCACGATGACTTTAGGGGTCGTATATTAGTTTTAAAAATGACTAATCTGAAAAAGTTATATTAATTGCAAGTTAATCTTTATTTAAGAAAACGGGCATTTATTTTTACCCAGTTTTAATAAAAACTTTATATAAACAGTGTTGTATAGATGCAACCTAATCAACGTAATTCTGCTACTGTATTGAAGGGTGCAAACTTATATTGTTATAAATGGGATCTACTTATGTTACTGCCAATTAATAGTTCCCGAGCTACTGCGAGTTGAAATTGCCCACAAAATGTAATAATTTATAATAAAAAATATTTATATTAAACAATAACAAATTATAAAATTATGTGATACTAAACATCAACAATACTTCAAACGGTGATTGATAATGACGGATTGATACTTTTAAATTCGTCACAAAGTTTCAACGGAGTTGTATTGTTGCGTCATCTGCAGACATTTGTTAGTCTCATAAATTGATTTTGAAACAGCATTATAAAATGACATTTGAAAATAAACATTTCATTCTTCTTTATTTCTTCTTCCTTTTATTGACCCTGGCACGAATGCCCCATTAATTTTTAGCAACATACCCAGTACAACTTTTTACCCCTAATAATCGTGTCCTATTTGAGGCTCACATAATCCTACCCATTATAGGCCCACTGCCTTAGTAACACACACACACACACACACACACACACACACACACACAAGACAACACCACACACAGCCATGAAAATGCTTACCCTCTCATGCAGGAATCAAACCTGCGACCCTTTGGCTGTGAGGTATAAGTCATAATGCTGAATGTCAAGAGGATAGTTCAATAATTTACAACAGTTCTGTGGTCAATCAACGAAACATCGCCCTTCAAATTGCGGTTTTCAATATGGAGCTGATCCCCGAAAATTGCACATTCCGGAATATTGAATGTTCTCGGATATAAAGATAGAAACGTCGTGAAAATTTGAATTTGGACTAATTTGGGAATCTAGAACTTGTGGGTGACGTCAAAATTGGGTGTTTCTATTGAAAATTTCAAAGTTTGTGCGCGTTTAGATATGAAGACGACCCCTTATGCAAATTTTACGCACATTAATTTATAGAGGATGTTATTCCTAATCTAATTGTATCATTCAATTTTCTCTACGATGAACGATGCTCGATTAAGAGAGGTAGGGGCGTTTTTTTTTTTCCCGCGGCTGTACATTGTTGCTAATGGAGGTCATTGAACAATCTATAGATAAAATTTCTGTGCATACATGTGTTGTTTATTTTAGATTCCCGAATATGACAGCTATATAAATATATATAACTATATATGACTATATATATATATATGACAGCTATATATATGACCCTATAACCCTATTGTGCCAAATAAATGCCTTCTGTAGCATTTTTATGGTCGCTTCCTACTATTTAGACAATGCCCTGTAATTTTGCAATTATTTTTTTTTCTTCTATCTCGATTTATTGCAGAGTTCATAATCCCAACTTTTTAATTTTCCACTAGAGGCGCTGTAATCACTTTACTATAGTTAAACGGAATATATATATTCATGACTATTTTATTACAAAATTACTGGTATGAGTAAAGACTTACCTAGAAATTTGTATATGATTTTCTTTTATAAAATTTCCGGTACATACAAATAAAGATGAGCTTTTAATGCAGTTAAATAAAGCTTTTAACTGTAAAATTAACTGTAGTTTTAACTGTAATCACTTTACTATAGTTAAACGAAACATGTATATTCGTGACTATTTTAATACAAAGTTATTGGTGTACTTAAGGACTTACCTAGAAATTTGTATATGATTTTCTTATATAGAATTTCCGGTACCTACAAATAAAGATACGCTTTTAATGCTGTTAAATAAAGCTTTTAATTGCATTTTGACCACGAAAATAGTTCTTAGCTTCCACGCTTGCTGACGCGGTGGTCGAGCGGTCAAGGCGAGCGTTTCCAAGCGATCCTTCGACCGCCGCGTTGTGGGTACGAGTCCCACGTAAGGCATGAATGTTGTGTTGTTGGGCGTAGTGTGTTCCGCCCCCTCTGGTGCGCCTGGCGCAACGTCCTAGGACGGCTAAATGGTTCACGTTCCTGGCCGATATATAGGCGAATGGTGAAAGTCAAGTGCCTGGTCATTTGATAAAAAAATAAAAATAAATAAACTTAAACTTCCTTTCGGATCGTGCCGTGCTAAAGCTCAAGAGTTTTCAGTTTTGAACTTGGGATTCTGCATTTGTAATTGCCTTTGACCTCGCTCTGGGTTTGGGCTTTGGCACTATCGGATCAGGCTAGATAATGGTCTGACATTTCGGTCCGTACAGACCTTTAAATATCACAAATGCAGTCTGGGTAAACAAAAATGTCTTCTCCATATTCCTTAAGACCAAACCCTGCATGCGTTACGCCAAATTTCTTGATTTATCTTCATTCTTGATATCAACAGCCTTCCTAGAAATACGAACAAGGGATGGGAGGGGGGCCCTATCTGTTTTCCCCAATTCTTCCTGTTTGCCCCGGCGCTCGCCGGAACTGGGACGGTTTTCTTCAGCCCCAACTATCCACTTTGGAACATCCTTTTGTCCCGATTACGATTCGAGCCCACTCGTTTCCTGCCGACGCATCTCTTTTTTGCTTTGCGTTTCCGAGTTTGGTTTTTTTGATACCCCTTGAGTGCGATTGTGTTCTTAAATTATGGAACCTTAATTATGCCAAGGGATTCTTTTGAAAAAATTTCGACTCGACCGATGGTAAATAATTTATTAAAGGGGTTGTCCAGCCTTTATGTAGATGTGATTTACTTTTACTTTCCCTACAATAGAGTGTAATGTATACGGAAAGTATTGGAATCGTGTCGAACACCGCAACTCGAGTTTCTCTCTCTCTCTCTCTCTCTCTCTCTCTCTCTCTGTGTGTGTGTGTGTGTGTGTTCTCGCGCGCGCAAAAAGTAATTTTGGTAGGTCAATCAACTATGTGTTGCTGTTTCGATTAGATATTAGCATGATTAAATCTCTCTCTCTCTCTCTCTCTCTCTCTGTGTGTGTGTGTGTGTATGTGTGTGTTCTCTCGCGCGCAAAAAGTAATTTTGGTAGGTCAATCAACTATGTGTGGCTGTTTCGATTAGATATTAGCATGATTAAATCTCTCTCTCTCTCTCTCTCTCTGTGTGTGTGTGTGTGTGCGTATGTGTGTGTGTATGTGTGTGTTCTCTCGCGCGCAAAAAGTAATTTTGGTAGGTCAATCAACTATGTGTTGCTGTTTCGATTAGATATTAGCATGATTAAATCTCTCTCTCTCTCTCTCTCTCTCTGTGTGTGTGTGTGTGTGTGTTCTCGCGCGCTACGCCTGTTTGTTTTTCTGTCTGAGCAATGCAATTATCCACTCTAACTCAAAAACTAATTGACCAAATTTCATAATTTCAAAATAAATTTCATAATAAAATTTGGTAGGTAAATCAACTATGTGTTGCTGTGTTGATTAGATATTAGCATGATTTAAAAACCTGCTCTTTTTTTTTTTTTTTTTTGTACAAAATGGCCCGAGCTTTTACTTTTATGCAGAAATAAAAGACTTTGTCAAAATGCATCTATTAAATGTGCTTGTTTTATATGTAATTTTAGGAGCGTAGAAAAAGTAAGACCAACTCCATTACTCTAGGAATTCAAATCCCTTTCCCTTCTCAATTCAATTCCCTTCTCAAAATATTTGAGCTAATTTGCATTTTTTGCAACGTCGCCTATGAAAATTCGCCCACTCGCCAAATGGGAACGGAAACTGAATTACAATTGAAAATTCCGTATAATTTCAAATAATTATCCATGTTATTACTTTCCTTATATACATAATGTATAAGGAAAGTATTGTGACTTGGTTAAAAATTCGAATTCGAGTTTTTGACGTGAGAGTACGTTTCAAGCATCCCTGATCACGAATCGAACATTTTTGAGGTGATGTCTGTGTGTCTCTGTGTGTGTGTGTGTGTGTGTGTGTGTGTGTCAGTGAGTCTGTGGAAACGATATTTCACGAACGGATGGAGCATTTCGAATGAAATTTGGTACAAAAATCACAATCCGTGAATACTGGAAGTCTATTGTTTTTAAGCGCAATCGAATGTTCAGAACCCCTTTAAATTTTCGAGTGAAATTTTGGAAAAATCATCAAAAAATCAAAACCTTTAATAAAGTTACTTAAATAGACATTTCTTATGTAATTTTTCCTTAGAAAACGATTGACATAAACTTTAGAACGCTAGCATGAACCGTTCTCGAGATATTGCACATTTTTCAAATAGATTTATCAAAAAATCCCATAAATTAAAATAAATATATTAACTGTTGAGAAACATGTTCACTTTTCATATGTAATATCATACGATAAATTGGGTGACACCATTTTCGTAGATCTAGCTCGTTCCATTCATGAGAAAAGATACTTTGAGTAACACTTTTGTATTTGAACGTCAATAGTTATTTATCTGCTATAAGAATAAATTATTTCTCCGTCCATATCGCTTTGCGAGATTTTGGCGAAGAATTTGGTGGAATGTCGCCGACTTGGCGACTTTTTAAATGTTGCCAAATTAACGAAAATCTTGCCAAATGGATAAAAATAACACTAAATCAATGAAAATTACGACTTATTGATGAAAATCGAATATCTTGGAAAGAATATAAGTATCTACTATAAGAATAACCTATTTTTTGCTATAAAAGTAGTAAATTCATTGTATTATATAAGGAAAGTCATGTGCTGCCCACATCAGATTTTTTTGTGATGTAACTCAAGTTAATAAGTTTGAAAAAAAGAAAGAAAGAATGAATTTGAGTCTGTAGTGAAATTTATGTGCTGCCCACATCAGATTCTTTTTATATATATAAGCGTCATCGCGATCTACATAAAGGGAAAATAAAAAAAAAATCTAATATAACGCTTACATATATACATATTGCGTTTATTAAACATAGGGAAAGTGGAAACAAAACTATATAATTTATAATATCATAAAGCAACAAAATTCGGAAAATAGTAAATATTAATATAAGATAAAATAATATAAATGATAATGGTTGATATTGTTCCAGATTCGGCAATATTTTCACAAACGAGATTATACGATGATAAGATGATAATCGTAAATATTAAGAATTTCTTATCTCTGATTTCGTAATAGTTATATCAGAAAGTGCGGATTAGTCAAAATAGGACATCAGTTTTTTTGCCCGATATTTTGTCAGGAATTGGTATTTATCATTGCGGTATTTTCAAATACGATCTCTGGATTTTAAATATAAATCATCTTGCAGGTTTATTATTTCCAAATAGTTCATCCTGATTTGCATCAAATTTTCTGGAACTCGAATTGAACGATTTTGAAGTGATGCCTGTGTGTGTGTGTACGTGGATGGAATATCTCACGTACGAATGGAGCGTTTGGAACAATTATTACTATTCGTAACATTTGGTTTGATTATTAGTATCCGTAACATTTGGTATGATAATTACTATCCGTAACATTTGGAACAATTATTATTATCCGTAACATTTGGTGTGATTATTACTATCCGTAACATTTGGTATGATTATTACTATCCGTAACAATTGGAACGGTTATTACTATCCGTAACATTTGGTATGATTATTACTATCCGTAACATTGGAAACAGTTATTACTATCTGTAACATTTGGTATGATTAGTACTATCCGTAACATCTGGTATGATTATTACGATCCGTAACATTTGGTATGGTTATTACTATCCGTAGCATTTGGAACAATTATTACTATCCGTAATATTTGGTATCATTATTACTATCCGTAACATTTGGTATGATTATTACTATCCGTAAATACTGGAACCCTATGGATTTTAAATGCGATCAAGCGTTCAAAATCTCCCTATTTTCGAATGATTTTTTGAAAAAATCATAAAAAATCAGGACCTTCACAAATGTTAAAGAAATAATTATTTTGTGCGTATTTTTACTTCCCCTGCAATACATGGTAACGTATAGAGAAAGTGTTGGAATCATTCCGAAAATAGAAACCCGAGTTTTCCACAGATCTACACGTTTTGGGACCTCTAGAATATGAAAATATTTTTAGCGTGACGTCTATGTGTGTGTGTCTGTCTGTCTGTGCAATGTATGTAGTCACTATAACTCAACTAATAGACCCAATTTCATAAAAATTTATAAGTAAGTTACTTGTGTGTGACCCTGGTGCTGATTAGATTCTGGTACGATTTGGGATAAAAGAACCCGCCTTTTTTTGCAAAATGGCCCGTAAGAATCTCATTTATGCACTCTAGTTAAAAAACGAATTGATCAAATTTCACAAAATTTAGTACATAAGTCATATGTGGGATACCCTGGTGCTGATTAGATTTTGATATCATTTGGAAAAGAAGAACTTTCCTTTTGTACCGAAATGGCCCGCAAAAATCTTCAAAATCTAAAATAAAAGGCTATGTATGCTCAAATGTATTAATTAAATGCTTGTTTTATACGTAATATTTGACGAGGAAAAAAATAAGTTTAATCTAATTACTATAGGGCTAGCCGTTCTCGAGATATTTTAGTTTTTTCGCATTTTGGTTACGCCGTCTTTGAAGATATGGCCAGTTAATAATAAAATCGATAAGTGAATTAAATGTGCAAATTCAGTATTATTGCGTGCAATTAAAATCATTTAATCAATTATTAATTAACTAAATAGAAAATGAATTTAAGTCTGCAGGGAAAGTCATGTACTGCTCACATCAGATTTTTTATTTTAAAACAAATGACGCAAACTTTAGAACGCTAGCTGGAAATATTCACGCTTTTCAAATAAATTTCTAAGAAACATACATAAAAATTAACAGCAGTAAGTATAATAAAATATGACACACTTGGTGACTTTTTTTTTTTAATGTGGCGCCAAATTGACGAAAATATCGCCAAATTGGCAAAAATGATGTTAAAGTTACGAAAAAGGCGCCAATTTAATGAAGTTATAATTAACATATAATGGAGTATATTACTTAACATATGTTAGCAATATTTCCAATTTTCAAGAAATATTTGCACATAATATAAGTTAATTTAGTACTTTAAAATCATTTTACATGTTGTCAGGAAATTTTATATGTTGCCAGAAAAACGTCAAATGTCAGTACACTTTTCAACATTGTAACCGTTGCGTCGTGGATAATGTCCATCATTTGCATTGAAATAAATATACTTGCATTAAGTAGGGAAAGGCCATACGCTGCCCGTATCAGATTTTTAAAAATACAGTCCAATATGATGCAAAAAGTGGCCATTACAGGCAACTCCTTTATTTCTATTCAGTTGCTTTCCAACCATAGTTGGATAAATTCTGAAGCAGTGACTTTCCAACTTTTATTCTGTGCAAGTTTCCACCAAACAGAATGTGAAATCGATATTAGATCTTCATATATTTTTTTCCTCTTCTCAATGAGACAACTCAAGACACTTAATCTAATAGACATTTAATAACTTGTAATTACCGCATGAGGTCTAAACAAGTGTCATTCCTCGGCCTCCGGGCATCTTGCGTGCTGGTTCCAGTGTCAATGGTTCGTAATGACAGAGCGCGGTCGGTTTTGTTACATTATGTCAGCTCTGCAAACGACATATTGAAATCATACCCTTTTGGAGAACAGTTGTGATGAAAGTTTTCGATTGCTGGCAATTTTTTATTTCCCACTTCTGTTGTGTTTAGGTCTACTGACACTGTTCCTTAAATTAGTCCATTTCCATGAGTCGGGTTTGGTTTGATCTTCTTTTTCTTTTACCCTATAGACAGTGAAACTGTGTATTTTAATCATATGTTTGCTTTCACATTTTTTTCCGATTGAGGGCGGTACTTCCGGATGTCATAACTAAATATTAGTTGTGTGAAGCCCGACGCTACGTACTGATCAAAGAATAAAATCCGATATAGAAAAGTGGACAAAATGAGAAAATCCGATATTAAATCAAAAAATCTGTGGGCAACACATGACTTTCCTTATATAATGTAACGAATTTACTACTTTTACAGGAAAAAAAAATCTGATGTGGGCAACACATGACTTCCCTTATATAATGCAATGAATTTACTACTTTTACAGTTATAAAAAAATGTTATTCTTATAGTAGATACTTATATTCTTTCCAAGATATTGAATTTTCTTCAATTAGTCGTCATTTTCATTGATTTAGCATCATTTTTATCAATTTGGCGAGATTTTTGTTAATTTGGCAACAATTAAAAATGTCGCCAAGTTGGCGACATTCCGCCAAATTCGTCGCTAAAATCTCGCCAAGCGTTATGGACGGAGAAATAAGTTATTCTTACAGCAGATAAATGAGTATTGGCGTTCAAATACAAAAGTATTACTCAAAGTATCTTTTTTCATGAATGGAACGAGTTAGATCCACGAGAATGATGTCACCCAATTTATCGCATGGTATTACATATGAAAAGTGAACATGTTTCTCAATAGGAAATGTTTTTTTTTTATTTTATATAACTTTTTGATAATATTTTTGAAAAATGTGCAATATCTCGAGAACGGTTCATGTTATCGTTCTAAAATTTATGTCAATCGTTTTCTAATAAAAAATTACGTAAGAAATGTCGACTTGCGTAATTTTATTAGCGGTTTTGATTTTTTGACGATTTTTTCAAAATTTCACTCAAAAATTTAGGGGGGGGGGGGTTCTGAACATTCGATTACGTATTAAAACAATAGGCTTCCAGTGTTTACAGATTGTGATTTTGTACCAAATTTCGTTCGAATCGGTCCATTCGTTCGTCAATTATCGTCTCAACAGACTCACTGACACACACACACACACACACACAGACATTACTTCAAAAGTGTTTGATTCGTGATCAGGGATGCTTGAAACGTGCTCTCCCGTCGAAAACTCGAATTCGAATTTTCGACCCCGTCACAATACTTTCATTATACATTATGTATATAAGGAAAATAATAAAAAAAATAACTCATTTAGATAACTCAAATTTCCGCTTTTACAGCCCTCAATATTTCCCCCCAATTCGTTGCCCCTCGACTTCTGAGGTCTCATCAATTTTTCCACCTGCGCCACTTCTAGTTTGTGTAACACTGCTTTCTAAAGCATCGTAAAAATTTTCTCCCGTATTTTGTTCTCTTCTTTCCTGTTTAGAATGTCGCTGTTGTAAAAGATACAGTTAAGATATCTCATTAATTTAATTTTTATTTAACAGAGAATATAAATACTAGAAGAATACATATTACAGAATAGTATAGAATGTAAATGCTAGTATAAATTTTTATGCAACTAAGGGCTCAGCCTCTGCTCGCTACACTCGCTAACCCCGGGAAGCTCTCCTGTTCTGAATAAAAATTTGCACACTACCTTGGTAACCTGAACGTTCTGACCTTCCTGTATATATATATATATATATATATATATATATTTTCAAATTTTCGATTTTCATTCCTAATGCAGTAAGAATATTTTCGCTACTTTGGTAGCATTTTATAATAGAGAATCAAGCTAAGCTGTATTAATGATTAGGTAGATATCCTATTCGTGATCATGACAAATGAGTTTTCGTTATTACTTTGTTTAATTGTTTATAAGTGTCAAAAAAATACATACAACTTGATGCGTGAGATCTGCGCATTAGCGGCCGATTTCAGGATGTCTTCTATAGACCAAAAAAGCAATGCACATAAAACGTACATTAGACAAGACAGATAAAATAGACATAGGAACACAGATTTTTGATAAAACAGTTCTAAAAGAGTTATCTCCAGTGCAGAAGAATAAGATTTATTCCAGCGCATCCTCCTCCACAGAGCAAACGAGGCACTTGTTGGAGTCAGCTATGTGAAATCTACTCAAATAGGCCTGATGGGTGATTATGTGACCTATTCTAGCCTTCGTTAGAGTAAAAATATGGCATATAATTGGTAGCTGTATTAATAATTATAATATAATCATAATTATTGATGTGATTGTTTCGCAATAGATCATAATTATTTCACACCAGTGTCTGCTACTTACAATTTTGATATGTAAACCGAATGGATATCTGGGGGAGGGTTATGACTCCTAAAACCACCCCGTGTCGACGCCACTGATCTTATTAGGTATAAGCAGATCTTGAAAGCTTGAGACACATTGCTATACAGTTTTCTCCAGTATTTCAGTATTGTTCTCCTAAAATATACCTAATAATATTTCATGAGATACCTCCAAAATAGCTTTGCTATTTTTTAAGTAGGGAAGGACCTCCAAAATAACTCTGCTGCTTTTAAGTGGGGAAAGACCTTCAAAATAGCTTTGCTACCTTTTAAGTGGGAAAGGACCTCCAAAATAGCTAGCTTTTAAGTGCCGAAGGACCTCCAAAATAGCTCTGCTATCTTTAAAGTGGGGAGTGACCTAAAGGACCTCCGAAATAGTTCTGCTACCTTTTAAGGGTGAGCGTCAGTAAATTTTCTGCTCTATCCGCGCTTTGTTAACTTTCGCGGCACACATATTTCGCCGAAATTCTGCTCAAACAGTTGCGAAATATTTTCTTATAGATAAAATGCTATGCTTAGATTATATTAAAACTAAATTTAATACCCAATAAAACATAGAATATATGTTTTATTTTATTTTAAAATATTTTTGGTGCTGCCATCTGTTGTCGTAATTTAATTCATACCGACTATTTTTATTTTTTAATGAACATTTTTAAATGTATATTCCTTCTAATACGCTATTAAATACAAAAACAGATCATATATAATGCCACAATCACGGAAACGTAATTGAACTTGGACTTGAAGACAAAGGAACTTGAAGACAAAACTGCAGTCCTCAGTGATGTACATTCAGATCCCTTACCAAATTTATAGAATGATAAATTACCTTTCCGTGATTGTGGCATTGTTATATATAATCTGTTGTTGTATTTAACACTGTATTAGAAGGAATAGATATTTAAAAATGTTCATTAAAAAGTAAAAATAATCGGTATGAATTAAATTACGACAACAGATGGCAGCACCAAAAATATTTTGGATTAAAATAAAAAATATATTCTATGTTTTTGGGGGCATTAAATTTAGTTTTAATATAATCTAAGCATTGCATTTTATTTTCCAGAAAATATTTCGCAACTATTTGAGCAGAATTTCGGCGAAATATATGTGCCGCGAAAGTTAACAAAGCGCGGATAGGGCAGAAAATTTACTGACGCTCACCCAGTAGAGAAGGACTTCCAAAATGGCTCTGCTACCTTTAAGGTGGGAAAAGACCTCCAAAATAGCTCTACTACCTCTTAAGTGGGGAAGGGGGGGGGGGAAGTCGCGTACCACTATTTGCAACCCACTGCAATGGCGCAGAAGCTGTTTCATATAAATGTTTCCACAATTGATTTCATTTTTTGAATCCACTGAAGTATATAAATGTATAATTATGTAATACAGGAAATTCGATTTTTACTCAAGCACGAAATGGAACAAAAATACTTTTCCGAATTAGATTTTAATCGACACGGCTATTGTTTGCTTAATTTGTAAAAACCTTGGATTGCTTTTGTTTTAATTCGAAAATGATTTTTCGCTTGAAACAATATTTCACGACATTAATGTGTTCACTGAAACTAAGCTATATCCTCTTCTGCGTCTGCGTATTCTTCGTTGATTTCTGATGAGTCAATGCCGGTTCCCACAGAAGCTAACAAAAATTGTGACGTATAGCATATTTCGTGCTGCCACTGCAGAAATCGACTATTTCCTGTTGACGAACGCAGAGTTTTATGCGTAGGTTAAGTATTTAGATTTTATATTTCTCTATTATAAGACACTCTGTAAACCTTTATAAAATGTTGAAATTTGATGTATGTATGTAATAATAAAGAAAGATCAATCATGCATAAAGCATTGATTATGAAACACTTTCCAACTGCAATGCAATTTTATTTAAACATCTCTAAAATGCGATACATTCAGCGATAAAATTTTAAAAATTATCACAATACTACATTAATTTATTATATTTGAAAACTTAGAACTTCAGCGAAAAAAATGAACTTTATTCAAATGACGTCATTAAAATATAAGTCGCCTGGTTTAAACATCTCTAAAATGCGATACATTCAGCGGTAATATTTAAAAAATTATCACAATAATACAATAATTTATTACAGTTGAAAACTTGAAACTTCATCGAAAAAAATGAAATTTATTCAAATGACGTCATTGAAATATAAATCGCCTGGCTCTCTATGCAAGAGCTGTGAATATTTCATTCATACTCTTTTATTCCATTCCTTTCATTCATCACAATACTACAATAATTTATTTATTTAGAAACTTAAAACTATGGAGGTAAACGTAATTTAACTCTATGCTTAAAGCTTCATCGAAAATGTCTGCTATAAAATCGCCTGTTCTCTATGTAAAATCAATGAATGTTTCATTCATATCAGCTATATTTCAGACTCAAAGAACTAAATAATTTTGTGTTAAAGAAATTCAGCAATTCCTATACAACTCATCCTTTCATTTTTATGTGTTTACATTTTCCATAAGTGAAAATTAGGCTTCGTTGTAGAAATAATCCAAGTTTGATGATCATTTAAACTCAAATATATTGCAATTGCATTGTTTCACAATGTAGATGCATAGAAATTAAGTAAAAATAAAGAGGTTTTAGGACGCATACAACACTAAATATAAATTAAAAAGAACTTTAAAAATCACGATTTTGACACAAGATGGATGCCATATTTTATTTTGAAGTGGGTTACGTGATCTCTTCATATAATGGTCACGTGATCTCTTCATATAAGAGGTGTAATTATTACTTTAATTTTTATTTAAAAAACTACTGAATATATTTTACTGAGATTTTTTTATATATTTTATGGAATAATTTGAATATTACCTAAAACTTTCGAAGCAATTTGTGAATTTTAAATTCGCTTAAAAATGTTTTAAAAATTAGGTCCCATAGGGTTCAATGTATTTCATTTTTTCAACCCGGGTCTGGTCCAAAACTGATTGGATGATATTATTCATTTATATTCCCATAGGTCCCACAGACCGTCTGAACAGCATACTGAAATTTCATTTTGATAAAGTAATTTTTACGGCAGTTATCGTGCCAACAGACAGACAGACAGGCAGAATGAACAATGTCATAAACACTTTTCAACTATGTTGTAAAGTGGGTCACGTGATCTCTTCATGTAATATGGGTGTAATTATTATTTTAATTTTTATTTAAAAAACTGCCGAATATATTTTGCTGAAATTGTTTTCCTATTTTTTATAGTATAACTTGAATATTTCCTAAAACTTTCGAAGCAATTTGTGAATTTTAAATTCGCTTAAAAATGTTTTAAAAATTAGGTCCCATAGGGTTCAATGTATTTCATTTTTCCAACCCGGGTTTGGTCCAAAACTGATTGGGTGATATTATTCATTTATATTCCCATAGGTCCCACAGACCGTCTGAACAGCATGCTAAAATTTCATTTTGATAAAGTAATTTTTACGGCAGTTATCGTGCCAACAGACAGACAGACAGACAGAATGAACAATGTCATAAACACTTTTCAACTATGTTGTAAAGTGTTAAAAATTTTAACAACGATCTTTATCCTGGGTGTGGTGACGTGGTCTGATTTTTTTTCCATACAGTACTATTTTTCATACAGTACAATTCTGAGAGTATTATTATTATTATTATTATTATTTTAAGTCATTAAACTTACAAGAACAAAAATATCTCAGAAGAACCACTGAGAAGTCAATTCTAAAATCATTATTTTAATCAACTAATATTTAGAATCATCACCACGTTATTACAAATAATACTATGATAAAGGTAAATGGTTAAAATAAAATGGTTAAAGATTTTAATGAAAACGGTTAAACGTATTAATAAAATACTTGCTTTATAAGCAATTTAATAGCAAAATAAATAACAACGCAAACAATACGCCAGTATAAGCCGCACTTGAGACAATTTTCTTTTTTTTTTCGGGAAGGAGGAGGGGGATATTTTGACAAGAATGGTACCATTTGAAAATGCTCCAAATCGACAAATGAAAAAGAAGTAATTTTAAAACTGCAAACTCTGTGTAGTTTCAAATAAATATAAATTATACTTATTATCTTGTGCAATGAAGCTAAATTTAAAATACAATTATCGAAGTAAACAAAAAAAAAAAATGAATTTGAGTCTATAGGGCTACTCATGTGCTGATCATATGACATTTAAGATTATATACATTTTCAAAACCTTTTTTCTCAGAATTCCCCAAATTTCGCTCCACAAAAGATACGAAGCGAACAAAGTTCCTTATTCTTTAAATACCATACGTGGAAACGACCTTGAGCTCAGACTTTCTAAATGTCATAATACGGGTTTTTTTTCCATGCTCATTTCACACACCGATGAGATTCGAATAATTTAAACCTAACGATAAAAAAAGTCACAAACAGTACTTTAATTGTCCTGACCACGTAAACATATCATTCAAGGTGTTACTTGTGGAAATTTCAATATGGCTGGAAAACATGATTTTTAGAGTAATTTTTGAATGAAAGAACAATTCACATATATGGGACGTAGCCAACTAATAGTCTACCCCAGTGATTCTCAACCAGTGGTGCATGTACCACTGGCGGTACACGAGAAGACGACTAGTGGTATGTGGATAATTTGTAGCATTAGTCAAATACACGTCTTCTGGAGAAGCAACTTACGGATTAATAATTCCTGGATGACTTTAAAATAATATGTTGTAGGCAGCAAACGATTTTCACTACAGACTCAAATTAATTTTCTCTTTATTTCTTTAATAATTTACTACATTGAGTTTAATTGCATAAAATAATATGCATAATTAATTGAAATTGCACTGAATTTGCATTTTTAGATCAATTTTCGTTTCCATTTGGAAACTGGATTTATTCTTAAAACCAGTGTAGCAAAAACGTGAAAAAACTAAGATTTATCGAGAACGATTAGTCCTAACATAATGGGATTGGTCTTATCTTTTCAGGTCTTATCTTTTCTGGTCTTTTCATCGTCAAAATTACACATGAAACAAGTATTTAATAATCGATGAATTTGAGGATGCGTAGTCTTTTATTTTAGATTTTGACGATTTTCGCAGGCCACTTCGCAAAAAGTAAAAGGTTCTTGATTTCCCAATCATACTGAAATCTAATTAACACCAGGGTAACCCGCAAGTGATTTATCTACCAAATTTTGTAAAATTTGGTCAAGAAGTTTTTCGGTTAGTGTGGAGATAGACAGTTTTTGCGGGCGGTTTTGCAAAAAAAGGCGTGTTCTTTTACTTCGAATAGTACCAAAATTTAATCAGCACCATGGTAACCGACAAGTGACTGTAAAATTTTATAAAATTTGGTCCATTAGATTTTGAGTTAAAGTTGGATACATGGATTGCAAACACATATAGACACAGCGACGTCACGCTAACAATATTTTTTTCGAGTTCTAGAGGTCCCAAAACGTGTAGATCCGTTGAAAACTCGAGTTGCGATTTTCGACATAATTCCAATACTTCCCCTATAATATTACCATGTATTGCAGGGAAAGTAAAATTGGGAAGGGGAGGGGGTGCAACCGAGAAGAAATTTATAGTACTAAATTATCTAAATAACAGTAAAATAATCTAAATTCAGTAAAAAAAATCTAAATTCAGTAAATAACAGTAAGTTCTCTAAATAACACTTTTTAGTTATCTTCTGGATTAAACAAAAAGAGAGATTTTAAAAACATTTCAGAAGGAGCAATTATTATATTTATAATGCCATTTTGTTCGCCGTACTTATGTGAAGTAGGATTTTCTTTAATGCTGTATTTAAGAAACAAACATAGAACAAAACTCGACTTAAACACAGTTTGATGTTTAAAACTAGATAAAATACAACCAGATATGAAGAAACTAAATTCTGTCAAACAAGCACATGTAAAAGATAAAAACATTTTTGTTAATCATATTGCTAATGAATAATCACATTGTTTATTATTCATATTGTTAATAGTGTTTGCAATATTTGATAATTTTGTTCAATTTTTTATTAGAAACGAAAGAAAAATATATGACGATAACTTATTTTAGCGTATAACTCAATTTAGACAATAACTTAATTTAGTATATATCTTAAATTAGATAGTAATATATTTTAGTGTCTTTACTTCCTAATTTTATACAAGACATATTTTGTATGGCGATACTGAAATTTTATTAAATATTATTTAAATATTAATTTATTATTTATTAAACTAATTTATTTTAAGCTAATTTATTTTTTCCCAAGCTACGGTGGGGTTGCAGCAGAGTTGCAGAGGTTTTGAGTCGCCTCCCCCCCCCCCCTTTTCCGGCCTAGTTGCAAACAAAGTAAAGATAAAAAAAAATTATAGATTTATAGGCAAGGTTTGGGATATTTAAAATAAAATGTGAGTTTTTAATATCTATTAAATTAATGTTATTAAAATATACTTTTAAAATGTTATGCCGATTACTTAAAATTGCGATTATATTTAATTGCAGTATTGTTGCAAGTATTGCAAGTATTATTTATTACGCAACTAATTAGTAACTACTAATTGTATATTCTCATTGTTTTTGCAATTAATCCATAGATTTCTTAACCTTACACTTTCTTTTTTTCATGGAATAAGCTTGCTCAATGCTTGACCACCGGTCACGGCTAGAACAGAGGTTTTTTTTAGATACATACAATATTCTTAAATCCATTAATGAGTTTTTATTTCCTTAAGCATTTATTTTTTTCAAAGCATTAAAGTTTTTAAAAATCTTTGAAAGCTAAAAGTTTTAACAATCAAAATTGATTAACTATAATTGCAATTACCAATTGCGAAATTTTAATTGACTTGCACTATTGCATCTAGCAATTACCTCAATTTAATCGTTTGTAACCATTAGCGATTAAGACATATAATTGTATATTTTTATTTTAATCGTAATTGGTAGATCAAATTTTACCCAACTGTGTTTATGGGTAGCATTTTCGTTACGTGTTTTATCTACAGGCCCGTGTGATGATATCATACGGAGGCGAGTAAATTTGCTATGCTCCAGAATTTTTAAATCTCATTGCAACTCGAGTTTTCGATGGAAGAGCACGTTTCAAACATCCCTAGACTCGAATCGATCGTTTTTGGTGTGTGGGTGTGGGTGGATGGACGATATCTCACGACAGTCAACCCTCCTATAACGCGATTAATTCGTACCGCGTTATAGTGAATCCGCGTTATAAGAAACCCAGATTAGTTCAAATCAGATAAATTCGTACAGTGCTATATGGAAACCGCATACCGTGTTGTATGGAAACCGCGTTATAAGAAACTCAGAATTAGTACAAAACCGCGTTATGGGGAAACTCGGAATATATAAATCAGACTGATTCATTCTACCTTATATAAAACTGCATTTCTAAAGCACCATGTTATGATGAATACCGTTATAAAAGTATATAGATACAAAAGTCTATAAATATATGTCTACATATTTCGAATTATTTTTATTAAGATTTCTTATAAGAAAATTAGAAAAACAATGTGAAATGTAAACTTAATAACTTTTTACCAGTAAAAATCCTATTAACATTCATCATTTCTGTCAAATATTAATGGCTTAATTTTTTTCCTTTTAATGTCCTCTTCATTTTGCATATCTTCATTTTCGTTTTCAAATGTAGTTTATTTTGTAACTCTACCAAAATCTCTCTATAAGGAGCTAAGCAATTTTGTAATTCTCCTTCAAACTTTGCTTTTCGCACTGTTGAAGGATCATGTTCAATAAATTATTTTCTAATTGTTTACCCAAAAATCCAGTCCCCTTTTCACATCATTTAAATTTGCAACCCATTCCTTACCCATATTTTCGTCTACCAATGCATTTGAGGTGAATGTATTAATTTTTTTACAGGGGATTTCCCTGATAACTGAAATGGAAAAATGATTATGTACGTGGATGAAAATGCAGGGGAAATTCCCCATTAATTTCAACCATAAAAGTGTAATAAAAAAATTCATGCTATAAGGAGACTGCTTAAGTTAATTGAGTTGTATTATAGAAAAACCGTGTTATATAAGACTACCGCGTTATATGGAAACTGCATTTTATGAGTACCGCGTTATGGGAGGGCTGTCGCAATTTTTGCTCCGCGTTATATGGAAACCGCATTATGAGAGTATCACGTTATAGGAACTATACAAAGTAAGCATTTTTACTTTCCCTGCATGCATGGTATAAGGAAAGTGTTGGAATCGTGAAGAAAATCGCAACTACATCAATACGGATCTACACGTTTTGGGACCTCTAGAACACAGACGTCACGCTAAAAATAAATTTTTCGTATTCTAAAAGCCCCAAAACATGTAGATCTGTCGAAAACTCGAGTTGCGATTTTCGGCACGATTTCATTATTTTCCCTATACGTTACCATGCGTTGCAGGGAAATAAAAATCAAATTAGACTTCTGAATGCTACTGTAGGTAAATTCGATCTTTATCCTACATAAAATCTCTTAACAATGCGTTTTAACTTCAACCCTTCCAGACTGATCATGGAAATCATAATCCTCATGTAAGCATCATTAATTAATTGCCATGACTCACGATAGCGTCAGACGATTATTTGAACTAGAACTTATCACGTTTTCATGAACCGCATTCCAATTATCTTTATTTTTTTTATATTGGAATTTAACAAAGTATATATATATATATATCTATATCGCAAGTGGGCAACGGCTCTTCAACCTGGGGGCAAGAGAGTCTTAAGATGAACTTTTAATGGGCACCTGTGTTTGTGAGAAAGGAAACCCGGAATGACTTTTCGTTTATGGTTGATTGCAGGAATTGATTCTCTTTGTTTGGGAAGTTTTAAAGGTTCATGGTGTGTTATGTTTGGAATTTTTTTTTCTCGTTTTTGGGTTTGAGTTTATTTTGTTCCAGCAATATTTTTGGAAGCTTTGATAAAAAAATAATAATGAAATAGCAACGTAAATGAGTGCGCAAATAGTTCGCGTAATTTACGTGATTTCAGGGTGGCCACTCAACCTGGAAACCGGGAGAACCGGGAAAAGTCAGGGAATTTTAGAATGGTCAGGGAAAACCGGGAAAAGTCAGGGAATTTTGTGAAAATTCTGGAATTTTTTTTTTTTACTAGTTGTCCATATAAAAACAGAACTGTCCAGTTTGTACACCATTTTCGAAAAATTTCGCCAAGTATTACGCTGTACTCGTAACCGCTAAATGAAGGTTGCCATATGTCCATTTAATTCCGTATAAAAGCAAAAATGCGGAGTTTGTGCGCCATTTTGGACAAATGTCGCCAAGTACAGAGATGCTAACTTTTACGGATTTTCCGTAGTTTGTACGGATTTTTACTTTATCTTACGGTTTTACGGACATTACTCCCAAAACTACGGAAAATCCCGTGAAATCCATGCATCCTACCATTCAGTTCATATTCCCTGCTGTGCTGAGAGTTCAAAATTATCAGTTTGCATCCATTTTCTTCTTCTAATGATTTCATATCAGAACAATAGACCTAATTTATTTTTATAGTGCCCGTAAAAATAAAGAAATATTTTACTAAGCAAATTATATTTCGCTTAAATTATAGGATTGCGCAATTCAGTCCTTTTCGGGCTTTGCTGAGAGAACACAATTGTCTTTTTCCCATCCATCTCCATCCCTTATTATTGCACGTTAACTTGACTAAACTAGCTTATTTTCATATTTTGGTTGATTATAAAGGCTAATTTTTTAATTATTTTCACATAAATAATACGATCGCGAACTTCAGTTTTTTTTTTTTTTTTTTTTTTTTTTTTTTTTTTTTTATTGCGGGCGTTGCCGAGAGTACGCAATTATCCTTTTCCATCGATCTCCATCTCCCTATTGTAGCACATTAACTTGACTAAACTAGTTTCTTTTCATATTTTGGTTGATTATAAAGGCTAATTTTTTAATTATTATTTTCACATAAATAGTACGATCGCGAAATTCAGTTTTTTTTTTTTTTTTTTGCGGGTGTTGCCGAGAGTGCGCAATTATCCTCTTCCATCGATCTCCATCTCCCTATTGTAGCACATTAACTCGACTAAACTAGTTTCTTTTCATATTTTGGTTGATTATAAACGCTAATTTTTTAATTATTTTCTTATAAATAGTACGATCGTGAAATTCAGTTTTTTTTGCGGGCGTTGCAGAGAGGACGCAATTGTCCTTTTCCATCGATCTCCATCTCCCTATTGTAGCACATTAACTTGGTTAAACAAGATTATTTTCATATTTTGGTTGATTATAAAGGTTAATTTTTTAATTATTTTCACATAAATAGTACGATCGTAAAATTCAGTTTTTTTTTCGCGGGCGTTGCCGAGAGTACGCAATTATCCTCTTCCATCGATCTCCATCTCCGTATTTTTGTACATTAATTTGACTAAACTAACATATTTTCATATTTTGGTTGATTATAATATCTAATATTTTAATTATTTTCATATAAATAGTACGATCGTGAAATTCAGTCCCCCCCCCCCCCTTCGGGCGTTGCCGAGAGTACGAAATTATCCTTTTCCATTGATCTCCATCTCCCTATTGTTGTACATTAACATGACTAAATTAGCTTATTTTCATATTTTGGTTAATTATAAAGATTAATTTCCTAATTATTTTCACATAGTGCCATTCAGTTGTAATTAACTCAGTTAAGTTAGCAAAACTACATTTTGAACTTATTCTAAGGTTTTAAAATATATATTGTCAATATACGTAAAATCTTAATGATGGTCAATGTGGTTTTACTGAAAACTCCTGATTTTTCTACGGATGACCCCTTGCAGAGGTTGGCATTTCTGTATATTATATACATTTTACTATATTTTTTTTCTATTTTAATGACATTCTTTCGACATTGCTGAATTGACGTTTATTCAATGGCTGTAGCTTCTTGTAGTGTGGTTATTGCATATCTTTAATGATCTCTGTCATTGTGAGCAATTTGCAATGACCATATTTATAGACATCAGTTTAGACTATTTCTTTTTATGGTCTTCAATGAAAACCATTAAATTCTTTTAAATATTTCAGTAGTCCAATTTTACTGCATTTACATGAATTTTTTATTAAAAATGTCAAAATATATTTGTAGAAACAAAAAAAATGTGTATTTTTTTCTCCTGATTTAATATAACTTTTTTGGATAGTGGAGTTAAATTGTCAAGATTCTTTAATCAAATTTGTAACTAAATAGGGGCGTGCGTGCACACGTTTTATGTTAAAATTACTGGTCTGGAATTTCTTTTCAATTCACCTGGAAAACCTGGAAAAGTCAGGGAATTTCAGTATGTCCAAAGAGTGGGCACCCTGGATTTTTATTTGACGAGTCAAATTCCCTGCGTTATCGCCTATGGTCGGGGATTCTGGCTGAAATCGGAGCTTTACGAAAAATGTGACCATTTCGAACGCTTATATCTCCGAACCTAATAAATAAAATCTAAGCAATTTATGCTCGTTTTATCAGAAATATAAATACCATTTATGAATATACAACTTTTTTTCAATATTTTAACATTTTGAACATTTGTTTTTCCAAAAAAATAATAAGTTTTTTCCGAGAGAAGTTTTAAAGCTTCATTTTGCTTATTTTTACTCGAGACATCTTCTAGCCAGTAAAAGACATATAAAACAATGAACGACAAAAAATTTCAGTAGGAAATACATATCTAGACAAATAAATATTTTTGCAAAGCTCTTATCGTTTTCGAGCAATGGTCTTGTTGAAGAGGATTGGAATTTTCCCGTTTTTAAATTTTGCAATGTTTATATCTCGAAAATTATAAATGCTAACTATAAACAGTTCATATAATATAATTGGATTTCAGCTCATATTCTTAATTATCGAAATACCGTGGTTATAATTTCGAGTATTTTGAACTATTTTGATTTTACAAGATATTCACTCTGAACATTTTCGGTTCTGTCAGACGGGAGCAGCCATCGTCGATTTTTTTTTTTCTGGTATTGTGAAAAGTCACGGTCAATATTTAGTTTTAAAAGTTATTCAAATTTTGTAAGAAGTGAGTTCTATATATCGTGTTTCTTTGGAATAGAGAGTCGTCACGAATTGCATAAAAATTGGTTATGATTTTCGCCTCCGCAGAACTTGGCTAAGTGACTCCATGGGAGGTTATTAATAGCTATACTTTTTCAAGCATCAAGCAAAAGCAATAAAAATATGCAAAAAACAAACAGAAATATTCCATAAATAACTTTTATTTTAAATTTCAACTTAAGAAACAATAATACTAAAAATAAATTGCTGCTTGTAAGATAAGAACTTACTCAACTCCTTTGTATTTGTAAAAAGCAGTCATATGTCAGTAAGGTGACTACAGTTGTTACGAGGGTATTATCTCCTCTTCTTCAGGCCCAAACAGCACAGTTAGAACATGGGCGCCCATAGAACTTTTCCCAGGAGGGGACAAATTACTAAAGTCATTGGGGGCAAACTCAAGGATAAGATGTACAATATCAACGAGCTTGATGTTCACCTTTGTGAACTTGAACTTCCAGTGAGGGGCAAGTGTCCCCATCTTGTCCCCCCCCCCCCCCATGGGCGCCCATGCTTAGAACAGTAAAATGGCTTATAACGTCCTCAAAACATTTGTAGTTACCTTACTGATATATGACTGAATTTTACAAGGAAGTTAAATAAGTCCTTGTCTTGCAAGTAGCAGTTTGTTTTTAGTGTTCTTTTTTTTCTTAAGTTGAAATTTTAAAGAAACGTCACGTAAGGAATTTTGCTATTTATGGAAATTTTTTGTGCAATCTTTGCAATTTGAGAATTTATGTAAAAATTTTTTTTTTTTTTCTCAATTTCTAAAAAAATTAAAATGTGGCGATTAAAGATTGCATTCGAGGGAGAATAAAATAATTTCATCCAGTAATTGTGTTGGAAAAATACATTAAGATCCAGAGCAAACCCTACATCGTGGGTTTCACTGTCGACTGCAGTGTTTGCAATTTGTGGTTAAAAATTAATTTTGACGGTTGTTAATAAAAGTTTGAGACAATCTTCACAACTATTATTTCTGCTGTTGTTTAGATCAAAATTTGCAAATTATCATTAAATTTCAGGTAGCTTTAAAAATCAATAATCAAATTTCTTTTTATTGTTTGCCATTTTGTAATATCCCCATGCAATGTTATGGAAGCGTAGATTTTTTGTATATTATTTTTATTATCGATTATTATTATCGAAGTTTATATTATTTTTCAATGGGTAAAACGCAATAAAAGTATGTGGAAAGCCAATCAAATCTATAAATTATTCTCTTTAAATCAACATTAAATTTAAGATAGTTTTACAGCTTTAGAAAAGTTATAATTAAAATAATTTTTTTAACGGTTTACCATTTTGTTATATCTCCATGTAAAGTTATCAAAGCTTGTAATTTTTCCCCTATATATTTTCCGTATGCACTGGATATTTATTTGATGCAATGAGCAAAACGCAATAAAAGTATGCGGAAAGACAACCGAATTATAAATTATTATCTTCAAATCAACTTTAAATTTAAAGAAGCTTTACAGCTTTAGAAAATTATAAATAATAATTTTTTTTTCTGCAGTTTACCATTTTGTGATATCTCTATGTAAAGTTATCAAAGCTTGTAATTTCTTTCTACCAAATGAATTCTGTATCCTCTGGATATTTATTCGATGCAATGGGTGAAACGCAATAAAACTATGCAACACGGCAAGCCGTAGTATTCTCTAAATTCTTATCTTCAAGTTATCAATTCATTTCAGCTTTAAAAATATAAACAATCGAATTTATTCCTGCACTCAACTACTTCTGCGACATTTCCATACAAAGTTATCAAAGCTTATACATTCTTGCCAAAATATTTTCTGCATCCACTGGATATTTATTCCATGCAATGAACAAAACGCAATAGAAAGTATGCATATAGAGGCAACCGACATGATTTTATTTAATCATAATTTTATTTAGTCATAATTATATTAAATCATAAATAATTTATCATAATTTTTTTTTGTAATATTTAA
Organism: Amaurobius ferox; assembly: GCA_951213105.1. Classification (NCBI taxonomy): domain Eukaryota; kingdom Metazoa; phylum Arthropoda; class Arachnida; order Araneae; family Amaurobiidae; genus Amaurobius; species Amaurobius ferox. The sequence goes on from OX578150.1 coordinate 81,930,941, forward strand.
CTTGTTAAGAAATAATCTTTGGAATATGATAATTCATGAAAAAGTTTTGCTTTTTTTTTTAAATTTAGATTAAAATTATTCTTTGATGACTGAAGATTGGCGAATGATAAACTTTGCTTTTGACGATCCTTGGCGAGAGAAATAAAAAATCATTAAGAAAAATATAAGCTAAATCAATTGCATGATGTTTACTTTCTATGCAACCCCTTCCTAAAATATATTTTTGGCGTGAAATACATATCATATTTTTTATTCCAGAACGTGAAATACCACTAGAATTCCCTTGCGAAATTCCTCACAGATTCCCTAAACCCTTTGGCGAAATTTCCAAACACAGTCTTTCACGAAACTTGCGCATCTAGTTCTATTATTTTTCTTTTTGTATCTCTTTTTCAAATGTAACGTCACGGAATGATTTTTTTTTTTCGGAAACATGTCTTTTGTGCGACCTAAAGGGTAAATATACCTAAACTTTTAAGATTTATTTTTTAAATATTTTTAAAATTTATATTCTGTTTCGGCGCCCTTATTGATTTATGTCAGTACAAAGGATCGTATTATTAATTAATGTAATATATCCTTATTGATAGGTGCATTTAAAATTAGCGAAGAATATTCTTAAATTTATCAATGGCTCTTTAGTTCAATACAAAGTGCTTTACTGGTATTATTTTGTTTATTTCCACACGTTTCGTGCTGGTGATATCGCTAGTCACTAATTGTGATTAAAATATGAATAACAAGAAAGACCAATCATGCATAAAGCATTGATTACGAAACACTTTCCAACTGAAATACAATTTTATTTAAACATCTCTAAAATGTGATGCATTCAGCGCTTATATTTTTTAAATTATCACAGTATTACAGTAATTTATTATACTTGAAAACTTCAAACTTTATCAAAAAAGATAATGCTAGTTACACACAATGAACTTTATTCAAATGACATCATCGAAATATAAATCATCTGCCGCTGTATATAAAATCAATGAATATTTTATTCATATCACTGATATTTCAGACTCATTTATTTTCACGTTTTAAACCAGCTACCTTTTTGGTTTAGAGGGAATGGAGTTAGAGAGGAGAATTCTTATGGAAGGTTAGCTTTTTAATCAATATTTCGACAATTCCTGGTCCTAAAATCTCGAAACATAGACTCAATTTTAAGTGGGGATTTTCCCCAACTACCCACAAATTTCTTGGAATTCGATGTAGCAGTTCTTCCGTGAGTATGAGACAAACTTACATACATACATATATGGACAGATTTTCAATAGACATCAGTTACACGAATGGTGAAGCCAAGACCGGTGGAACTCAATAAATGTGTAATTTATTATATGAAATTAACAATCCCCAGAAAGTGGTAGATATTTTCAGAGCAATTATAATTACTCTTTAGAGATATTGAATAACCGTCAAATTACCTGTATTTCCTAAAACTCGCTAAAATGACGAAATTTCGTCACGTTTGTTGCCAAGCCTGGCCAAAATTTGAAGAAACTCCAATTCATAAATTGAAGTAAGGGTGAAAACGATCTTAGCTTCGAAAAATTAAAACATATAACAAACAAAATAATTTTCATCTTTGATGGTGTGGGTTATACACACAAACTGAAAAGCAGCCCGCAAAGTTAACGTCCAATTCAACCCAAGATTTCCAACAGGTATCAGTTACACGAATGGTGAAACCTAATACATGATTAATTTATTATATAAAATAAACAGTCTCCAAAAAGTGGTAGATATTTTCAGAGCAATTATAATTACTCTTTAGAGATATTGAATAACCGTCAAATTACCGGTATTTCCCAAGACTCGCCAAAATGACGAAATTTCGTCACGTTTGTTGCCAAACCTGGCTAAAATTTCAAGAAACTCCAATTCATAAATATAATTATGGGTGAAAACGATCTTCGAAAAATTAAAACTATGTAACAAACAAAATAATTTTCGTCTTTGTTGCGGGTTATACACACGGACTCAAAAGCAGCCCGCAAAGTTCTACCCATCCAACTCAAAAGCGGAGCAACAAATCCTACATTCAACCCGAAACATCCCTTCTTTGACCTCTTCCTGCATCCAACAACCCCTTCCAAGCCAATCCACCCTTAAATCCCTTCCTCAAATGGAATGTCCAGTCCAACCCTTTAGCTAGGTTACCTAACACCCAAAAACTTGTCCGCAAAAAACTTGTGTTTCCGCTTTTTTTCTCCTGGCGTCCTTTTCTCTGTAGGATGGAGAGCAGGGGAGGTCCGAAGTTTATTATCTGCTGTCGTTGTGGAGCAAGATCTGTTGGAGATAATGGGTATGAGACTCCATTTTGTCTCATACCCATTTTCTAGTTTGGGTCTTTGGCCTCTGCCTGGGGACTAGGATGCTAAAGCCCGGGGATGAGAAAGAAGTTGACATTTTTTCCCTCTTCATCTTGACGATAGTTCTTATGTATGGTATTAATTCTCTAGATGAAGTTTGGTGTGTTTTATTCGCTTTTCGTGCCGTGTATATTTTTCATGCATGATTCCTAAGTCCTTAAGCATCACAATTATTTTGTAAGGAAAGGTAGATTAGTGTACTCCACCTTAGATCTATATATATTAAAAAATATAAATAATTAATTCAAATAAACATAGAATAAAACATTAAAATAAATGAATAATAGTGGTTGCAGCGCCTCTAGCGGATAATTTGAAAAGTATAACGAACTCTGCAACAAAATGAGATAGACACTTCTTCGACCCAGACCGTCCGACCTATCCGAAGGTGTAGGGTGTCTGTTCGGACGGCCAGAAAAATGCCACCCAATTTAGACTGGAACCCTATAGGGGCGGCATCCAAAGGGACCGTACTCTCCTTCCCATGCCACCGACCTCTCGGAAGGACTTACGGATCCCCCCCCCCCCCCCATATTTAACTTGCTCGTACTCCGCTTGAACACGGGGACAGTTTGGGCAGAGGTATCAAACTCAGGTCGTCCGAATGCAATACCCACGCACTAACCATTGGGCTGCCCCATCCCACGAAATAGACACTTAAAAAATGTCAATTACAATGTTATAGAATACAACCTAATAACTAGGAATCAATCATAAAACTGTTACAGAAGATATCTATCTATTCCACGCAGTATTGCTATTGGTAAATTACTGTCCTATTCAAAAATGCTAAAATAAACAACATTTGCATGCACAGGAACCTAAAGCTTGCTCAAAATGTCCTCCATTGGCAACAATGTACATTTGTATTTCAGAGAAGTTATAACCGCGTAATGTGATACGCATTTCAGGTGTCATCATGTTAGATGCCCCGATGGTATAACATTTTGGCAGGTAAAACTAAAATAACTTCATTAAATAGCAACATGCAACACAAAATTGTATGTTGCTTATAACAAGGTTATTTTAGTTGTAGTACATTAGCAGCAGTTTGAGGTGTACGTATTTTTGAAGGGTATTTATTGCCGCCCGTATACTTAAGTATTGTATGTGTGAACTAATGTTCTACAATTCTACAATTATCTTTTTTCGTCTATCTCGCTTTGTTGCTGACATTCCTAACTTTTTTTAATTCACCGCTAGAAGCGCTGGGATCACTTGCATTCAATCAGGCATGGTCACTTAACTATGGTAGATGTAACGTGTACACTCGTGGACGTTTGCTTACAAAGTTATCGGGGTGTGTAAGGACTTTTTGGGGAATCCTGCATATCATACCTTACTTTTAAAGCTATTTAAGAATAAATTTTAATTTCAAGGTAAGGTATATTCCTTAACGTAAATATTGCAGAAAAATGATTTTGCACAAATATTAGCAACATGGATCAAATTACCAATTGAAAAATTAAATAATTTTAGGTATTCATTTCATACAATAATTTATGCAGTATAACTAATATGGTTCTTTTTATTGAGTGTCAATAAAGGAAAAACATCTAATGTGGGCAGCACATGATTTTCCTTACACACTCAAATTCGTGTTTTTTTTTTTTTTTATAATTCATTAAATTGAGTTTAATTGCTCAAATTAACACGGATAATTATATATTTAACTATTAGCACGGATAATTATTTATTTAAAATTGCACTGAATTTGTAATTTTAATTAAATTAACATTTTCATTTATCGGTGAGACGGATTTTCAGAGGCGACGTGGCATGCGGAAAAGACTGATATATCCGGAGAACGGTTAATACTAGAGTTATGGGGCTGATCTTGTTCTTTTCATCCTCAAAAAGTACGTATAAAACAAGCATTTAATTGATACATCTGAGCTTATTCAGTTTTATTTTAGATTTTGACGATTTTTGCAAGCTATTTTGCAAAATGAGGCAGGTTCTTTTTTTCTCAATCGTATCAAAATCTAATCACCGCCATGGTACCACAAGTGACTTACCCACCAAATTTAGGGAATTTTTCGTCGAATAGTTTTTGGCTAGAATGGCAGAGATGCACACACACACACAGACGTCGCTCTAAAAATAGCATTTTTGTGTTCTAGATGTGCGATAGAGGTATGTAGATCCGTCGAAAACTAGAATTCCAATTTTCGAATAGTCATGTGAAATTACTCTGAATTGACAGTTTCAATTAAATGTTCATTTTCATGCAGACAGCAGACGTATTTTCAGACGTATTTTCTAGACGTATTTTCAAACGCTACGTAGAAAAAAGTATCTCGAGAACGGTTAGGTTTAGAACACTGGGGTTGGTCTTATTCCATTCGTCGTCAAAAATTACGTATAAAATAAACATTTAATTGATGCATTTGAGCATACGTCGTCTTTTATTTTAGATTTTGACAATTTTTGCGGGCCATTTTTTTTTATATGTGTGTGTGGGGGGGGGGGGGATTCTGAATGGTACCAAAATACAATTAGCACCAGAGTGATTTACAAGTAACTTATCTACCAAATTTTGTGAAATTTAGTTATTTAGTTTTTCAGCTTGAGTGGATACATTCGATTTTAACTGGCCATTTGCCAAAAAAAAAAGACAGGTTCTTTTTATCCCGAATCGTACTAAAATCTAATCAGCACCAAGACAACCCACAAGAGACTACTTGCCATATAAAATTTTACGAAATTCGGTCAATTAGTTTGTGAGTTAGAGTGGATATACACATTGTGCACACACGCACACACACACACACAAACGTAACTCTAAAAATGATATTTTTGTGTGATGTCCCGAAACTGTGTAGATCCGTAGAAAACTCGAATTCCAATTTTCGGCATAATTCCAATACTTTCTTTATACTTTACCATGTATTGTAGGGAAAGTAAAACTCTATTTAGTCTATACAGTGGAAACAGGGCATGTTTCAAATAACATGTCCTGCCGACACGAAATTTCAAAATTTGTTTATCAACCATTCCTATATATGCATGTTCACACTCAGTGCTTAAAACATTTTTGGTTAACCTGATTCCAATCTTCTTTTTATTCGAACAAATGGAAAGCCCCTGAAAATCTTATTGACCTGAGATTATAGAGGTACCACCAATCCGCAAACCTGCTTCCATCTTAATAATCCCGCCAAGCTGTCCCCTCGCAAAATTGCCCCAACAATCTAGGTTATCCCGTTCCCTGATTGAATGTTATTCCGTTCGAACATTTGCGTTGAGGCAAATGTTGATTTGTTAGCAACAACCCTCTGGGTGATTGTTGTCTGTGATCAATCAAAACATATGTTGCAAGAGGAATTGCGGTTAATTTCTTTTACGAATGCGGTTCACTTTGTCCCTGTAGAAAGATTATCTTATATATATTTCGTTTTCTAAAACTAAAGCTAATGCTATGCGAACCGCTAAACGTAAAAAAATATGCAAATCAGGTTTTCTAAATTATACAGAAATGGGGGGGGGGGGGGGACTTTCACAATCGTAATATGGGCACATGCTGAAAGAAACTGTCTGATTTGCAATAACGCTTACATATTGAAAGAAACTGATAGAATGTAGCAATAACGCTGACATATTGAAAGAATTGAAAAGTTTTAGTGGCAATTCCATTGATGTAAGGTGAGCTCTATACCGAATGATATATTTCTCTCACTGGTGAAATTCGGAGATTGAAAAGTAAATCTTTTTCTTCTTAAAACATGTTTCTTATAACTCTCTGTAATAAGGTCCTTACGAAGTTCTAGCCACCAACCATTGAAGTCCATGACCTCAGCTTTGACCCTTTGGACCTAGATCCTGCTTTAATTTTGATGTTTTTGTAGAATCATGCCGCAGTATTCATTTTATAGAGTCTGTTTGTTTTAATGAGAACTTTTTTCTTTATCCCTCAATCTCGATCACATGGTCGCTCGATTACTTCACTCGATTACTTCATCAAATTACTCTTTCTAAACTGAAGCAATGGGGGGATTTCTATATTGTCCACCGGAGTTGTCACTAAAAAGGTGCAGGATTTATATCATAAAAGGATGAATTTAAGGTTACTTCTCGTGTTACTTCTGGGTTTCTTTTATGTTACTTCGTTAATTGTTCTGTGTTACTTCTCGTTTCGGATCACATGCCATACAGAGGTTACTTTTGATATGAAAATGTAGTTTCACTTCATCAAATTACTGTTTTTAAACTGAATCAATTGGGCGATTTTTATTTTGTCCACCGCAGTTGTCACTAAAAAGGTACAGAATTTAATTGTAACAAGGGCAGAAGTCAGTGGCGTGTTACCTTTTTACATTTAACAAAAAATTACAACTGAATTTTTTCAGCTTATTTGACATGTCTTTTATCATAAAATGATGAATTTAAGGTTACTTCTCGTGTTACATCTGTGTTTCTTCTGTGTTACTTCGTTAATTGTACTGTGTTCCTTCTCGTTTTGGATTGGCTGGATATTCTTCATTCTGATTTCTTATTGGCTATCACAGGTGAGCTCTTAATCCAGTCTTGGGTATATAAACCCCTCTGTTTCTTCTATTTCCTCGCTCCGTCATTTTTGGTTCTCTTGCACTAGCGAAAGGGATCCAGCGTATCGTCGAAGCAGCTGTATGCTGCATTTTGTCCTATTTGTGCTTAAATACATTGCTCAAATTATCCCCATATATTGCACAAAGTGTTATCCCATATTGATTTCGAAGCATCATTTTTTTAGATAGGACTACAAATATGGCTTAGATGATTGTCCATATGGATTCAGCATCAAATTTAGAAAAGGTTTGAGGATTCGCTAAGGATTTCCTCTTCCGGTTTTTCAATTTCCGGCTCAATAATTTTTCTTGAAACACCGATTTCTCAGAATTGGCTAACCATGAAATTTTAGAACGAATGATGTAGATTCAGAATAAAATCCCACAGGGGTAAGGAGTTTAGAAAGAATTTACACTTTCGATTCTGGGGAGCCAACGGCCCTACCGTACTGAAAACACCGGTTCTCGTTAGATCACCGAAGTCAAGCAGCATCGGGCGCGGTTAGTACTTGGGTGGGTGACCACCTGGGAACACCGCGTGCTGTTGGCACGTTTCGGGTGCGGTAGCCCGGTGGTTTGCGCGCTGGATTTGCACGCTGCCACAACTGCCGTCGTGTTCATGCGGAGTACTATCACCTTAAACATGTGGGTCCGTAAGTCCTTCCGAGAGGTTGGTGGTAGGGGAAGGAAGATACGGTTCCTGTGGATTCCTCCCCCTCTGGGTTCCGGTCTAAATTGGGTGGTACTTCCCGGCCGTCCAAACAGTTACCTTACACCTTTCTGGCAGGTCGGACGGTCTGGGTCTCAACAACAACAACTTTCGATTCTGGAGATGCCACTTTCTGTTTTATGAAAATTAGTCATACTTTACCAAAGAAGTGGGTTTAAAGAGAGTGCAGATCAGCTTAACAGTTCCGTTGAAAATAAATTTTGGACATTGCTTGTCACCATACGAAGGGCCCGTCATGAAATTCTTGTACATATACTTTAACATGTCTATGTCACGTTCTACGTTTTTCACTTTTTATTGTGTTGTGCCAGTAAAAGATTTAGGATAAATATAAAATTGTAGAAATTCATGAAAAAAATTAATTGGGGTGTTACGCAACTCGACGTTCCCATACCAGAATTCCTTTTTTTTTTTTAAATTTTAAAAGAAAATTTTGAAAAATCGGTATAGTGGGTTCAAATAATTACAACTATAGTGTGTTACCCTTCACTTTAAGGGGCTTAAAATCTTTCGTTTGATACTATACTTGACAATGTACCCCCCGGAGGGATACCCAAGGGGAACTAATGACGTCACGAACAAAAAAAAATTGGCTATTCTTCACAACAATGATTGAAACTATTGAGCATCGTGATCATTGAGTCATAAATAAACACTTTTATGCATGATTATGTCAAATTTAAATTCTCATTTGTACATTTGTATTCATTATTTCTCATTATTCATTTGTACTTCATTTTGTACTATACTGTATCTTAAAAAATCTGATGTGGGCAACACATGACTTTCCTTGTATAATGCAATGAATTTACTACTTTAACAGTAAAAACAAGAAGTTATTCTTATAGTAGGTATATTCTTTCCAAAATATTGAATTTTCTTCAATTAGTCGTCATTTTCATTGATTTAGCCTCATTTTTATCCATTTAAGGAGTTTTTCGTTAATTTAGCAGCAAGTCGCCAAGTTGGCGACATTCCACCAAATTCGTCGCCAAAATCTCGCCAAGCGTTATGGATGGAGAAATAAGTGATTCTTACAGCAGATAAATGACTATTGGCGTTCAAATACAAAAGTATTATTCAAAGTATATTTTTTCATGAATGAAACGAGCTAGATCCACGAGAATGATGTCATCGAATTTATCGCATGATATTACATATGAAAAGTGAACATGTTTCTCAATAGGTAATACTTTTTTTTTATTTTACAGGATTTTTTGATAATATTTTGGAAAAATGTGCAATATGTCGAGAACGGTTCATGCTAGCGTTCTAAAATTTGTGTTAATCGTTTTCTAATGAAAAATTACATAAGAAATGTCTATTAGCATAACTTTGTTAAGGGTTTTGATTTTTTAATAATTTTTTCAAAATTTCACTCGAAAATTTAGGGGGTTCTAAACATTCGATTGCGTATAAAAACAATACGCTTCCAGTATTCACGGATTGTGATTTTTGTACAAAATTTCATTCGAATCGGTCCATTCATTCATCAGTTATCGTTTCCACAGACTCACTGACACACACACACACACAGACATCATCTCAAAAATTTTCGATTCGTGATCAGGAATGCTTGAAACGTGCTCTTCTGTCGAAAACTCGAATTCGAATTTTCGACCCTTCACAATAAGGAAAGTAAAAATTATAAAATGCAGAATAAAATTCAAAGTTTTCGTTCAAATTTAAAAAAAAAATTTCTATCTAGTTCTAAAATTTTTTATAACAAAGCCGGATATAAAGTTTCTTAAAAATTCATTCATGTTTGTGGCTGCTATTGTGTACAAAATAAATAGACGTCAGATATACTGAGAGCGGACGGACATCGCTCCAAAAATAGTCAAAACGTGTTCAGGATGTCTTAAAATATGTATTAGCATCAAAACTGCGAATTAGATAATTTTTGTGAAAAGAATACTTTCTCTATATACTATATTACATAGTATGAAAAAGTGAGAATTAGAATTTATATTTAGCATTCACTTGTTATCCCAAGTAACGACAATTCCATTGCAATTTTATTTTACGTATCAACTACTTAAAAAAATCTGATGTGGGCAGCACATGACTTTCCTTATATAATGCAATGAATTTACTACTTTTACAGTAAAAAAAATCAATTATTTTTATAGTAGTTATTTATATTCTTTCCAAGATATTGAATTTTCGTCAATGCGTCGTCATTTTCCATGTCGTCATCATCAATGAGTCGTCATTGATTTAGCGTCATTTTTATCCATTTGGCGAGTTTTTCGTTAATTTAGCAACATTTAAAAATCGCCAAGTTAGCAACATTCCACCAAATCCGTCGCCAAAATCTTGCCAAGCGTTATGGACGAAGAAATAAGTTATTCTTACAGTAGATAAATGACTATTGACTTTCATATACAAAAGTATTACTCAAAGTATCTTTTTTCATGAATGGAACGAGCTAGATCCACAAAAATGATGTCACCCAATTTATCGCATGGTATTACATATGAAAAGTGAACTTGTTTCTCAATAGGAAATATATATTTTTTTATTTTATATGACTTTTTGATAATTTTTTTGAAAATGTGCAATATCTCGAGAACGGTTCATGTTAGCGTTGTAAAATTTATGTCAATCGTTTTTTAATGAAAAATTACATAAGAAATGTCTATTTGCGTAACTTTATTAGCGGTTTTGATTTTTTAACGATTTTTTCAAAATTTCACTCGAAAATTTAGGTGGGTTTTGAACATTCGATTGCGTATAAAAACAATAGGCTTCCAGTGTTTACGGATTGTGATTTTTGTACCAAATTTCGTTCGAATCGGTCTATTCGTTCGTCAGTTATCGTCTCCACAGACTCAATGACACACACACACACACACACACACACACAGACATCACTTCAAAAATGTTTGATTCGTGATCAGGGATGCTTGAAACGTGCTCTCTCGTCGAAAACTCGAATTCGAATTTTCGACCCCGTCACAATACTTTCCTTATACATTATGTATATAAGGAAAGTAATATTCTAATTTTTTTTCCCGTCTCATCAAGATTTATACCCACTGGGGTTTATCCTCAGACGAAAAATTGATCAGTGTCGTTTTATGGCATTATAGTTGTAATTCAAAGTAATCGTTTTCCTTCTTCAATCAAAATATTAAATTCAAAATGTTTGGTACACACTACTCTTACTATAGCACAATATGAGAAAGTAGTAACGATCATTGCACAAATTAATAACAACAATGCAACAAAACACAAAGTAATGATTGATTTCCTGAAGAAGCCTCGATACTATCTAATAACTACTTCCAATGAATAATGATGTATGATAATCGTCTTTTAGTCTGCGTTAAACGAAAAAAAAAAAAAAAAATTGCGACAATCGGGCTTCTGGGGTTTTGTAAGCCGTATTTAGTATTAGTATTCTACACCAATATAACCGTTAAAGGAATACGTGATTTATAATAATGTCTATTCACTGCTCTTCCAGCCACTGTCGTCACCAAAGAGATGGGTTTAGGGGTCATAATCCTCCCGAGAGAACCATCCTTAGTAGCAATCGAGTATATTTGCCCAATATTGAAAATATTGGACCAATATGAAAAAGTGGACATTTTGATGGAATTGGCCGAATATTGGCTTAAAACATTGGGACAGTGTTGCGCCAATATTGGCGTTTCACCGGAAATGTACTATATAACAAAAAAAAAAATCGGCGCACCAAGAAGGAGTTGTCCGATTGTAATGAAATTTCGTATGCAAAGGCATTTTTAGCGAACATGCAAATGAGTAAAATTTGGTGTTCAATGAATAAATAACGGGAGCTCCAGCGCATCGGAACTGCGCATTCAGCGGGTGTATATCTGGGCAGGTGTATATCTGCAGGTGGGTATGGTCTGGGGTGCCATCTCCTTTGATAGCCGGACTCCTTTGGTAGTCATTTCTGGCATGACAGCACAGCGGTACGTAGATAAGATTCTACGACCGGTTGTGTTACCGTTCCTTTTGCGACACCCCGGACTTACTTTTCAACAAGATAATGCCTGGTCGCTCACGGAACGTGTTGCTATGAATTGTCTTCAAGCTTGCCCAACACTTTCTTGGCCAGCTAGGTCTCCTGATCTCTTTCCCATAGAACACATTCGGGACGTTATGGGAAGGCGATTGCAACCATCCCGGGATGTTGACGATTTAGTCCGACAGTTGGAGACAATTTGTCAAGACCTTCCGCAGGACACCATCCGTGAACTTTATCAGTCTATGCCATGCCGAGTAACATCTTGCATCCAGGCCAGAGGTGCACCAACGCCTTATTGACTTCCTCCCTTTGTATACGGTCAAACTCTAAATCATTAAATTGTTCTGAAATTTTAATCGTTTCTTTTTCTATGTATGTTCTTCACATCCACCAATTTTTATCACAATCGGACAAGTCCTTCTTGGTGCGTCGATTTTTTTGTTATATAGTGTATTTCCAATGTAACACCAATATTGGCGTAATATTGTAATGAAAATATTTAGCCAATATTGGATGCCAATGTAACCCTAATACTTGCCTAATAAAGGGATTACATTGGAAATATTTCCAATGTAATGCCATGATATACAATATTTGTCAAATATTGGATTAATATTAAATGCTACTAGGGATATTCTGTACCAGTATTTAAATTGTACTTGTTAGACTGCACTTAAAGCACGTTTGTCTAATAAAAATCATAAATCACACTTTTTCACACATTGTTTTTAATGGCTATGCACTTGATCATAGAAACATATGATCAATATTCTGTAAAACGTACAATTATTCCAAAATTAGTCTTATACTTTTATACATCCAGCTTAAGAATTTCATAATTAAAAAATATTTAATTTTTTTTTATATTGAAATTCAAGGGTTTAAAAACTACAAATTGTAGATTACTACAGACTTGCAGCTACTACATTCATATTCTTCATGTTCCATAGTGTTTTTTAGTTCTAATTGTCTTTATCATAATGGGAAAAATGTTTCTTTTTCAGATATATTTTCTAAGTCAATCTTTTAAAATATTTCATAAAGACTCCTTACAAGTGTATTCTTTCAAGTCGAATTATTTTTGAAGTTTTGGTTGGTCCTTTTTTGGATGCATTTATCTTATCTGCAGCATTTTGCATTTTAGATGAAATTAGCTTATCTGCTTTAATATCATTTTTTTTAATACCATTAACACCCAGTTGTCAACTTCTCCCTCATATTGTATACTATTACCATTGATCATAAATTGCTAATATGTATGTAGCATAAAGTTTTGTTTTGTCCACATTTTTTTCGTTCAGGCCGTCTTCAATAAACTGTAGCATGTTATGCTAAACTAGCTAACTCAACACCTCATTAAAATATTTCTCAATTCACTCTTGGTGAAAATGCATCGGCCATGTTCCATGAGCAACATAAAATGCATAAAATGTGACATAAGAATCAATAGTTATTGAGACCCCGAGGTTCTGCAGATGAAATGGAATATCTTAATTCCCTTGTTATGCAACGTCACAATTTATTAATTGTCTTGGCTGGCTGTAAATAAAACTGCAATAATTGAAGCACTTGGACAGACATCTGTGGTTCCTGACTTAAGTAAGTAGACTTTAAAGTCCAGGACGTCTTGGGATAAGTGATAGTATGTTGATTTAAATAACGCTTTAAACGTCATTAAAATATTTCTCAATTCGCTGGCGAAGAAAATGTGTTGATCACGTTAGACAAGCAACATAAAAAGCATAAAATGCGACATATAAATCACAATTACTGAGTTCCGTAGGTACTCCAGCTTGTAAATGAAATGTAATGTCTTAATTCCCTTGTTATGCAACGCCACTACATATTAGCTGTTATGACTTGCTGTAGGCAACTAGTAAATAACATTGCAATTGCAGAAAGCTTTCTTGTTAAATAAATAAGGTATGCTGCAATCTATGACTTGTAGGTAGATGTCTGAACGGGTTCAAGTTAGGTCGGGCCATATTTTCAATATTGTTTTGGGACAGGATGGGCCGCAAAGCTTTTTTGTTAAATAAATGATATATTCTTTGATCAGTGACTTGTAGGTAAAGGTCTACATGTGCTCAGGCCAGGTTGTGCCTCATTTCTTTTAATTTTGTGGATCGCGTCAAAAAATATTTTAGATAATTTTGGATCGTATGGAGTTTAAATACAATTTTGGACTCTGAAAGACATGGTCCATATTTTGGCCCATTATACACGAATACTAGCTGATAATGTGTAATAAAGTGTCATTAATTTCACTAATTTTTAGTAAAGCGTAATAAATAACTTTTTCATAATTCTGTTGTAATAAACTACAAATTAAAATCTCAAGGTATGATGTGAAGAATCTGACGATTTACATAACTCTGATTTCATGTTCTGGAAGTAAGAAAAGGCAGTTCAAACCGGGCCTGGATTAAAATATTTCCACCCCGAGTTAAACTCGAGCTGTATATTGAAAAATTTCGTTGAGCTCAGTGTGGGTTTTGTTTGTGTTTTGCTACTGTCAGGTTGTGTTGTATAAAAATCACAGATTTAGGTTTGTGCAGATAGTTCTGCAGATTGTATTATATTGACGTTCTGCTAACCTCTCTATATGCACGAGAGTTACTAACTAAGACATACGGTTAACTACAGTTAACTAAGACATACAGTTTTATTTGGCTTCTGGATCCCTAAAGCAAGCATGCTTTCACTGGGTTTAGCACCAAGAGTTCAAGTCCATCATACCCATGGATATAAAGATCAGAAACATAGGTTGTCCTGGCAGGTTGCTAAGACGGATAAAATCTCTATGTTAGTAGCACTAGAAAATATTTCTTTCAAAAATCTTTCTGTCTGCTGACAGAAAATAACGTATTCAAACTTTTCCTTTGTAATCCCAATTATTTTTGTCTGTATTATGTTAGGAACAAATAAGTTATTCTATTCAAATGTTAAAATAAATCATGTAATTGTAAACATTAACACGTCCCATTTGAAAACTTCTATTTCCTTATGGTAGTGTCCTCCTATGAAGAAAGAAGTACTAAAATTTGCTTGAGTCGTTTTCGCAACTTCAGTGAGAGTTATATGTTATTTGGTTTGGCAACAGCGGTGTGACTTTTTTGACAGGAGTAATTGGGCCTTGCACTTGGCACTCTCTGTGGGCAGAATTTATATGTGTGGAAACTTAGACCTTGGATATTTAATAAGAGATCTCATAATTGGAAAATTTCGTGTTTGGCACACACATACACACACACACACAATTTATATGTTAAATTACCCACAATTGTACAATTGTAAGCAATTTACAATTGTATTTTAAATTACGCACTCAAGCATACACACACACAGACACACACAAATTTTCCTTTGTAATAAATGCAAAAATCTGATGTGAGCAGCATATGCAGCCTCGTTATAGGTTTGTGAAAGATGATTTATCACGAGGTATACAAGTACATGATAAATAAATTATTCCAAATGTTAATAGCCATTTTTAATGCAGAAATAACTGAAATTACCACAGTGCTAAGCATACGAGTATTTTATTTTGCTTAGGAAACGAAAGAGCAAAATTCTCTGTGGAATGTCACGCGCCTATGATCTATTGTTCCAGGAACAAATCGCCGTTGAACTTGAAATTTGCATGCCCCCCCCCCCCCCCCCCCATCGATGCGAACAGTGAGTTTCACCCAATAAAATTCACGGATGCGTTCGCTATTGGAGAATCGGCATCGTGTGCCTAACTTTTGGAAGGCAGTGTAAATGATTACATTATTTTAAAATGTACAATGTTCCCATAATTAAGAAGTTTTAATTATGTAAATATTTTTAAATTATTTTCAAACATTTAACTATTTAATACATATTTAAAAAGTATTTTACGGTAAAATGTTACATTCTTCTAAAATTTAAATAATTTAAATTGTAAATAAAATGTACATATTTACATTATTTAAAAGTGCAAGATGTTTGTATAGTAAGACATTCTAAATTACTTAAAACCGCTTAGTATTTTAAAATTTAGCATAAATTTAAAATTGTTTATGTATATTAAAATATTAAATTGATCTAAGGTGTGTGTTAATATTTTAAAATAAATTGAAATGTTTTAAATTATAAATAATAACTGTGAAATGTTTGCATAATTAATATATTTTAAATTATGTAGCAATATTAAAATACTTTTAAAGTATTTTATTTAAGTATTATATTATTAGAAATATTAAAATACTTTTAAAGTATTTTAATATTTAACACATTTAAAATTTTTTATATTCAGTTTAAGTATTTCAAGCTGTATGTTAATATTTTAAAATAATTGAAATATTTTATATTGGCAATAAATTTTACATATTTGTATTCATTAAAATTTAAAACGTTTGTGTAATTTACATATTTTATGTTATATAAGAGTAATTTTGAAGAATTTAAGTATTTTTGCAGTTGTTTAGGTGCTTTAACACACAAAGAACCAGATCATGTCCTAATATGCTGCGCTGGGAAAAAGCTTATTCAAAAATATTTTGCTTATTCAAACATAATGTGCTTATTCAAAAATATTTTATTTATTGTTAAAATGTTACAGTATTCTAAGCTGTCTGTTAATATTTAAAAAAAAAAATGGTATATTTAAGAAAAAAAGGAATTATATTATTAAATTATTAAAAATGTGAAATGTTAACAAGCAAAATAATAATAATAATAATAATAATAAACGAAATAAAATAAAATAAAATAATTTCAATCAATTCAAAACTGCTATCATATTAGAACGCATTTTTCTAAACATCTGTCAATTTTTCAAAATATAAATTTGAAGCCAGAAGATTTCGAGTGACGTCACATTGACGACGAGTGACGTCAAATTTGCCAGAAAACGAAACTTACACCCCCCCCCCCCCCACCACCTTTATTGGAAAACACAATTCTAAATTTATTCGCAGCCGAAGAAGCGTCAAAATTAGTATTTCATTTCTCAAACATTTCTGAAAAGAAAACACCACACCCTGTTCAATTCAAATCCAGGCGCATCAGAAGTCAATACGGAACGTAGAAAAGCAACAGGAGTCATTGAGTCCGTAATGACATTATTGGATAAGCCGCCGAGCCATCCGCGCTCTGCTGCCTGCGAGTTGCGCAGAGCTACACCTTCGGCTTTGAAAACAGACGAGAAAAAAAAAAAAAAAAAAAAAAATCAAGTCTCCAAAGGGTAAAAAATAAAAGGAAAACAAAAAGAAAGAGAAATAAAAGCAAGGGTCATGGAGCACATGTTTCAGCGTAAGAGCGGAGCTCACTTTTGTATGAGGAGCACGTAGTCGTTCAACCGTTCACCACACGCTATACAGGAAAGCGTTACTGACTGTAATGCCGATATGTAATGAAGGATCCAGGTATTTAATTTCCGACTAAAGTTTTTCAGTTTAAAATTTAGAGAATCATTGGACATGGCGTAATGACGAACTATGGGTTTATTTTTGCAAAAAAAAAAAAGATATTCTAATTTGGGGAGGGGGGATATGATGTAGAGAAACATTAGACATGGCGTAATGAGTAACCATATGGGTTTATTTTTGCAAATAAAATATTCTAATTAAGGGGGAGGGGAGATCTGATTTACAGAATCATTAGACATGGCGTAATGAGGAACCATAGATTATTTTTGCAAAAAATATTCTAATTTAAAGGGGGGGGGGGGAGAGATCTGATTTAGAGAAACATTAGACATGGCGTAATGAGGAACCATGAGTTATGTTTGCAAAAAAAAATATTCTAATTTAAAGGGGGGGGGGGATCTGATTTAGAGAATCATAGAATCATTAGACATGGCGTAATGAGGAACCATGAGTCTATTTTTGCAAAAAAATATTCTAATTTAAGGGGGTGGGGAGATCTGATTTAGAGAAACATTAGACATGGCGTAATGAGGAACCATGGGTTATTTTTTCAAAAAAAAAAAATTCTAATTTAAGGGGGAGGGGTCTGATTTAGAGAATCATAGAATCATTAGACATGGCGTAATGACGAACAATGAGTCTATTTTTGCAAAACAATATTCTAATTTAAGAGGGTGGGGAGATCTGATTTAGAGAAACATTAGACATGGCGTAATGAGGAACCATGGGTTATTTTTGCAAAAAAAAAAAAAAAATTCTAATTTAAGGGGGGGGGGGGGGGTCTGATTTAGAGAATCATAGACTCGTTAGACATGGCGTAATGAGAAACAATGAGTCTATTTTTTCAAAAAAATATTCTAATTTAAGGGGGGGGGGGGGGATCTGATTTAGAGAAACATTAGACATGGCGTAATGAGGAACTATGGGTTATTTTTGCAAAAAAATGTTCTAATTTAAGGGGGGGGGGGATCTGATTTAGAGAATCATAGAATCATTAGCCATGGCGTAATGAGGAACCTTGAGTTTATTTTTTCAAATAAATATTCTAATTTAAGGAAGGGGAGGGGGAATCTGATGTGAGCCGCACATGACTTTCCCTGCAGACTCAAATTCATTTTACCTTTTTATTTAATAATTCATTAAATTGAATTTAATTGTACAAAATAACACTGAATTAATTTAATCCATGTTTTGTTTTTATTTGGTAACTGGCACTTTTTTTTCAAAGGCTGCGTAGCAAAAATGCAAGAGAAAAAAAAAAGAAAAAAAATATATATATCTCGAGAATGGTTAGTCTTAGACTAAGAAATTAAGAATAGAACACGCATTTAATTGATACATTTGAGTCCAGGTAGTCTTTTATTTTAGATTTTGACGATTTTTGCGAGCCATTTCATAAGAAAGGCAGGTTCTTTCGCATCGAACCTTACCAAAATCTAATCAGCACCAGGATCACCACCAAATTCTATAAAATTCGGTCAATCAGTTTTTTAGTTAGAGTGGATACACACATTGCACAGACACACACACATACAGACGTCGCGCTAAAAATGGTTCTGTCGTAATCTAGAAGCGTCAACTTGTAGATTCGTCAAAAACTCGAGTTGCGATTTTCGAAATGATTCCTATACATTCCCTATATATTGCTATGTATTGCATGGAAAGTAAAAATGTAAATGAGATAGCAAAACACTTATTGTGAAGTCGTTCGTTTCGCTTTTAATGTGGTATTTTCTATTCACCTCATAATTTATTTTAGTGTCTGTATTAGGGGAAGATTTATTTCAGATTGTATATTTTATGTGATGAGTCAAATGTACCACAACGTTCGGATAATCTGCAAAACGAATAAATTATTTGCGGATTATCGAGAGAATGTAAAAAATATAAAAATTTTAAAAATTTTTGGGTGTGAAATAAGAACGTATAATATAAGTGTATATTAATATTAAGATTATTTTTATTTTATTTCTGTAGTTATGGATTGTTTTGGTTTCAAATGTTGGGTCTCTTTTTCATATTTCGGAGATTCACACAGCTTAATAAAACTTTAAAAATTTGTTAGTGACCATGGAGCATCAGTAACAAAAGGATTAAGACCTCTTGAACACATTTCAAACAATTTTGGAAACATGTCTGTATGTGTGAGTATGTATAATATGAAAAAATGCACCCC
Source organism: Amaurobius ferox (assembly GCA_951213105.1). Classification (NCBI taxonomy): domain Eukaryota; kingdom Metazoa; phylum Arthropoda; class Arachnida; order Araneae; family Amaurobiidae; genus Amaurobius; species Amaurobius ferox. The sequence continues at coordinate 81,950,168 of OX578150.1, forward strand.
CTCTTTCGCTACCTGAAAATACCATCTTGTATACCACTGTGTTTAAAGAAAAATGATATTGAAAGTAATAAATTTAATAGCAACCACAAAAATTGTAAAATTTTAGTATATGAGAGTTAAAAAATATTAAAGTAAACAACTTGCCTTTCCTGACTCATTACAACATCAGTTACAAACAGAGATCGAGGTAGAATTTTTCCCGAAGAGTAAAAATGCTCTCTGACTTGATTTGAAGGAGTATTTTGCCTTTCAGAGGAGTAATTTTTAACAAATGAACAATTACCCTCAAATTTCCAGGTATTTATTAAATTTATTGTATTTTGTATAGAAAAGAAATACATTATACTCTTTATTGGTGTTAAATAAACAACATACATTGTATATCTGATAGCACAATTAATATACCTTATAAACATGAAATGACTTTTAAAATGTTTAATTTGCGATTCAAAAAAATATATATATTTCTTTTTTTGTTTACAAAATCGGTGCTTAAAAATATTCATTACTTATTTTATAAAGCGTATTTGCTTATTTTATAGCGTGAAATACGTGTATAGAGGGGGGGGGGGGGTATACGTAATATACGTAGTTTTATCTCGATCTCTGGTTACAAGATTTGCAATATTGAAGGTATTTCATCGCATAAACGAAGGGATTATACAGGCCAGCTGTATAGTAGCAATGTCCAAACCTGTATACGGAACTCGATGCTAAATCTCCACGCCTTTGGCCCGAAACCAAACTGTTGTTTAAAGCCATGTCTCTAAAGTCATGTATCTCAGAGCCATCTACATACAGTAAACTTTCGGTAATCCGGCACTTTAAGGACTTCAGCGGCGGGCAAGGATAAACCGGTGATTGAAGTACCGAATTTGATCCTAGAAGGGAGCTAGCTCAAAACTATCCACATGCCTACGCAGAGTATTGGCACTACAAATCTATAGGTTCTAAAGTCCTTCTGATAAATGATGGGTTAGGGAAAGAAGGGTACGGTTCCTGCAGTTGCCACTCCTACAAGGTTCTGGTCTCAATTAGGGGGATCTTCCGGCATGTTCAAACAATTAATTTACACTTTTGGGTAGGTCGGACGGTCTGGGTTGAAAGAAAGGACTTCAGCGGTGTTGCATTACTAAATTCGCCAGATTATCGTATGTGGAACTGAATTTGGCTAAAAAATGGAAAACATTAACTTAAAACATAAAAATAGACAATAACTGTTATATTTAATTGCCTAAAGCGTTACACAGACTATATAACATTGTACATAATTTTTAGAAACATTTAAATTAATTTAAAAATTATAAAATAAAATACGATGAACAGAAATCTGCATTTAAAATCATTTAGTTTATTGCAGTAAATGCACCTCAGTGCAGCCGATTGGACCTGAATGTCATTCGCGAGGCTTACTGGACTATCGGACCATTGGCTGCTGGATAGACGAAAGTTTGCAGTATTCAAAATTATTTAAAAAGGAGTTTATTGATAGTTATTTAAATTAAGAAAAAAAATAGCAGATATTTTTTTTAATATTCATTTACATCATTCATCCTGTTTCTGTCCGGCACGACCCAAAATTTTTCAAACCCATCCCGGTCCGGTACAAATTTCTCTAACAGAAATGAGGCCACGACGTGGGACAAGATGGACTTATGGCCATGATCCAGGTCTATATCATCCAGTGCCATGTATGACCATAGATATAATAGGTAAATGCTCTGGAACTTTGGCTCAATGTACATTTCAAACTCTTCCGTGCTCAATGTGCATTTTTACTTTCCTTATATACATAATGTATAAGGAAAGTATTGTGACGGGGTCGAAAATTCGAATTCGAGTTTTCGACGGGAGAGCACGTTTCAAGCATCCCTGATCACGAATCAAACATTTTTGAAGCGATGTCTGTCTGTGTGTGTGTGTGAAAGTATGTGTGTGTGTGTGTGTGTGTGTGTGTGTGTGTGTGTGTGTGTGTGTGTGTGTGTGTGTGTGTGTGTGTGTGTGTGGAGACGATAACTGACGAACGAATGGACCGATTCGAACCAAATTTGGTACAAAAATCACAATCTGTAAACACTGGAAGCCTATTGTTTTTATACGCAATCGAATATTCAGAACCCCCCTAAATTTTCGAATGAAATTTTGAAAAAATCGTCAAAAAATCAAAGCCAATAATAAAGTTACGTAAGTAGACATTTCTTATGTAATTGTTCATTAGAAAATGATTGACATAAATTTTAGAACGCTAACATGAACCGTTCTCGAGATATTGCACATTTTTCAAAAAAATTATCAAAAAGTCATATAAAATAGAAAAAAAAAATATTTCCTATTGAGAAATATGTTCACTTTTCATATATAACATCATGCGATAAATTGGGTGACATCATTCTCGTGGATCTAGCTCGTTCCATTCATGAAAAAAGATACTTTGAGTAATACTTTTGTATTTGAAAGTCAATAGTCATTTATCTACTGTAAGAATAACTTATTTCTTCGTCCATAACGCTTGGCGAGATTTTGGCGACCAAATTGGCGAAATGTCGCCAACTTGGCGGCTTTTTGAAATGTTGCCAAATTAACGAAAATCTCGCCAAATGGATAAAAATGACGATAAATCAATGAAAATGACGACTAATTGTCGACAATTCAATATCTTGGAAAGGATATTAGTATCTACTAGAAGAAAAACCTATTTATTTTACTGTAAAAGTAGTAAGTTCATTTCATTATGTAAGGAAAGTCATGTGTTGCCCACATCAGATTTTTTTTAATGTACAAGTTGTATGGGGGGGGGGGGTCTTAGAATGTACTTTTGCCTAGAGGTCCACCTGGCAAAGGTTAAAGTGGCCGTGGTTTGAGTTCATGCTCCTCAAGTACAAACCTGTCATTGAATAAAACCTTTCAATATTACAAAATATTGTTTTCTTTCTTTTAGATTGGTTCTGCGTATTGTATTCTTACTTTCGTCCTTCTCTGGCTAATCTTGTATGTTGGTCACAACCACCATGTGGTCATTTGCCCTTACTCCTCGTCCACCGAGCACTGTAATTGAGCATTGTTAGCTGGCGAAACAAAGGGTTGGGGTGGATTGTTTTCGGAATCCTGCTGAGTAGAATTTTTAAATTGCTGTCGGTTATTCGTGGTAGAAGGACAAATCGGAAGACGCGTGAGAGTAAAGTTGTTTTGGGAGTGAGTGGGGGTAGAGGTCTGGACGGGCACGGGTTTGGCCCGTGGACTCAGGTTCAACCCGGCCTGTTAGACCGAATTTTAAGGAAACGTTTTCGGGCCGGACTGGATTCTGACCCGTTTATAAAAAATCCCAGTATTTAACGCGCTGGGAGTGCACGCAGACGATCCGAGTTCGATTTCCGACTCTGCTCAGGGTGTGCTCGTGTTTACACGGAGTATCCCATGTAGCATTTAATATTAGTCCAATATTGGACCGATATTGTATATCTTGGCATTACACTGGAAATATTTCCAATGTAATCCCAACAGTAGCGTAGTGTGAGATTTTTGACTGGGGAGGCTGAAAATTTGGTATTGCAGTTTAAATTTATATTGGAATTCGCATTTTCACTTGTTTTATTGCAATAAGTTTTAATTATTGGTGAATAAAATAAAATAATTTTACATAAAAATGCAAAGAGTGGATGAAATGCACGAGATTTTAAAATGTTACCTATGTAAGATGAATATATACAAGTTATATATATATATATATATATATATATATATATATATATATATAATATATATATATATATATATATAATATATATATATATATATAATATATATATATATATATATAATATATATATATATATATATATATATATATATATATATATATATATATATATATATATATATAAATAAAAATTGAAAGATTTTAATCGAAAATTATGCATAAACTACTGTATGTACAAAAAAACCCATCTCTAGCATATCTGTTACAAATGAGTAACTATAGACCAAGACTAAGGATAAAGATAGAAGGTAAAAACAATATCCATAGAGGGCCATATTAAGAGATAGATGGGCTTGTAGTTAAAGTATAGAAATGCGTTAGCGATAATAATAATAATAAACAAAATAAAATAAAATTAAAAAGAGAATAAACTCTGTAATAAGCGCAAATGCAGCTTTACAACAGGTTTTACCTTTTTTAAAAAAGTTTTTTGCAAGTATGAAAATCAAAAGATAGATGGTTGAATTCAGAAGTAAATAATAAATATAAATTTACAATTAAAAGATGTAATAGAAGTCAGTATGTAGAAAACAGAATATAAAACACAAAATAATACAGAATATAAAACTTTCATCATGATATTGCGTAAAGCAGCTAATAACATAATGGATTTATAAATAAAAATTGAAAGATTTTAATCGAAAATTATGCATAAACTACTGTGTGTACAAAAAAACCCTATAGATGGGCTTGTATATATATATATGTGTGTGTGTGTAAATTTATTTTAAAATTTGTTGCAGAAACAGTCATTTTATATGCAGTATTTTATTTAAAAGCGATAGACCTTAGTTTTACGTTAACGTACAACGTTCACTATACAATGCACGTTTCTAATGTAATATGGGAAATATTGAAATATAAATAAAAATGATCACTATTATCAAATGAATGAATGTAACACTGAATTTCTGCTTCTATTTTCAGATACTAAAATTTGAATTGAAGAAGGTTTGACATCTTCGTTTCGCGGCTCTGTGACTTAATTTACAATATCACCATGTGAAGTAAGTTGATATTAAATTTATTGATATTATGTTATTATTTTATTTTGTTGATATTAAATTAATTTTATTAAATCAAAGACCATATATGTGTTGCATTTTGAAATTTATGCAAGGAAATGTGACTCCATTGTTATTTAAAATATAAGGGTGGTCTGCATTTTTTAAACGTAAGTCGAAAATTTAATATTGTAACACTTTTCTAATATTTCTGGTATTTAAATTATGTTATCTGGTCCATTGAATCCAAAAGGTTGCGTATAATTAAAATAGACTAATGCTTTTTGTTTGGATGACAGAATAAAACTCTAAAATATATGTCAAAAGGTATTTTTAAGTTCTTCTCTTCATATGTTGAAAATAGCAAATTCTATGTTAGTATTAATGTATAACGTTTCGAAATATGGATCTATCTTTTCCAGTCCAGCCCAACCCTGACGAAAATTTCTAAAACCAGCCCGATCGGTCCATCACGAAACTCCACGAAATCAATATCTTCCGATTTGGCCTGTACAGATTTTAGTAGCGAGTACGGCCCCTAGTGGCGAGAGGCGCAACTTAAGGAAACCATTAGTGGCGACACGTCAAACTTTAAATCACTGAATCAACTAATTAAATGACAAATTTTACAAGCCAGATTTAAACGTCACTTTATTAAAAACCATCCTACAGACGTACAACAAATAATTTTAAGCCAGAGCGCTTTCGAACACCTTCATGCTCTTCCTCAGTGCCGATAGAATGAGAACAGATGCCAACATGCCTAAATACATTTCAATGTCGTCAAGCAAAATTTACATATTACGAAAATTGCCATCCATACAAAATTGTGAATCCATAAAACAGATTTAAAATTATAAAATTACAAATCACAAATATAAACATTTTAAAAAACTTTTTGAAAAACATCATGCGTGTTAAACCTTTACACAGTTACCTTAATTTATAATAATGTTCTAAAGTATTTGATGTTTTTTAAAATGTTTATCTTTGAGATTTGTAATTTTATAATTTTAAATCTGTTTTATGGATTCACAATTTTGTATGGATGGCAATTTTCGTAATATGCAAATTTTGCTTGACGGCATTGGAATGTATTTAGACATGTTGGCGTCTGTTTTGATTCTGTCGCCACTGAGGAAGATCATTAAGGTGTTCGAAAGCGCTCTGGCTTAAAATTATTTGTTGTACGTCTGTAGGATGGTTTTTAATAAAGTGTCGTTTAAATCTGTTTTTTAAGATTTGCCATTTAATTGGTTGATTAAGGAAACTAAATTAGAAACCAACAGAGACAAACAAAAAGTTCAATTGCAAAATGAAAGAGCGTTTTTAATTAATACAAAACGATATTTTGTATTAATTAAAACACAAAGTTCGTGCAATATAGGTACAACTAACCTGCCAAGTAGGCTACATACATACTGTTCAAAACATGTACCCTCAGCAACTATGCACAACTAATCTGCCAAGTAGTCTACATACACAATGTTCAAAATGTGTACCATCACCGACTATGCACGCCTGGATTTGGAGCAAAACCACATCTCAAACAGCATGCAGGGGTTACAGAATCACAGACCATGGGGATGCGTTGTTTTACCGAGTTTGCTTGAACCAAGCATGGTTTTGTACAAATTAAGGGAACACGGTACCTCAATTATGATCAAAATATCCATTTTTTTTTTTTTTTTTTTTTTATTATTATTTTTTTTTTTTTTATTATTATTATTATTATTGCGTCAAATTAAAGCTACTACCTTGCCAAATATGTGTGCAAAATATTAGACCTGTATCTGCATTATTTAAAAAGTTATAGACATTTTTCTGATGCAAGGTGGAAATTTAAGGCGTAGCGAAGTGGGCGTGGCAGAGTTTGCCGGAAAGTAGATTCTCAGTAAAATTTAATTAATTATTTTTCTCCCCCCCCCCCCAGTAAAATATGTTTTGAAGTGAAGTGAAGTAAAAAAAAGTAAGTGAGGTGAAATAATTTCATTTTAACCGTAATCAGTTCTAGCTGACGTATACAGTTTGGCACCTCCCACCGAGCCGAGTTGAAAACTTTAAATGCATTTTTCTGTTTTCATTTTTTCCGCGTTACAGTGTATTCAAAATGCTAAGGCATTTTTTTTTTTATTTAAGATAGAGCTTTGAAATGTTTTATAAATACTTTTAGTTATTTGTGGAATAAAACTAGGTATGGATTAGTCTTTGAGTGCTATAGTTATTTTTTAAAAAAATAATAAATCTCAAAATTTTAAAATTTTGGCAATTATTTATACGTTTCAGATTTAAAAAAATGATATAAAATTTACTATATGCTTGATTAAAAATTGATACCCAATTTTGTTTAGTATTATTCAAAATATTGAAAATTGAAAAAGGAGTAGCGATTTTAAAACACTAAAGAAGGTTAAAAAAAATTTTTATTTTTCTTAAACTGGCAGTCGAATATGATTTTTTATCTCCAGAATTAAATTTTTATTTAATTTACAACATAAAAAATATATTATTTCTATTATAACATGAAAAATAAAAAAAAAATGCATAAGAGGTACAGTGTCCCTTTAAGTATCATTCTGCTATTGAGCATTTTTGCCAATCCCTGCTGGCTTCCGAATTAGTTTTGTCGAGTTCCATATTTCCCCCACTTCCATTTTACCTTCGACAATTTTGCATAATATCAATTTTGGATAATAAGATTTGTTGGTGGCAAAAATTTTGCATAAGAAATGTTGAAGGCCCAGACCACACAACCAACCCAAAGGCTTATGGTAGTAAAATGTGTGGCCGGGAGAAGCAGAAGAAATGTGTAAAGTTTTTTTTAAACATCTATTTCTCAAGATTAAATATAGATAGAGCTTAGATGATAGCGGATATAGATTCAGCATCAAATTGAGAAGATAGGGTTCTTCACTAAGAATTTTTATTTCCGGTTACTTTTCCACTTTTGGTTCAAAAATTTTCCTTGAAACGGCCATTTTTCAAGATTGAATATAGATAGAGCTGTGATAATGACTGACATGGATTCAAAACCAAATTTGAAAGAGGAAAAAGGGACGCATTAAAGAATTCTACCTTTAGTTTATGTAAGATGTCACTTCCTAATAAAAAATTCATCTTTCTTTGAAATATATATTTATCAGTATCATCTATAGATATTACTTAGATAATGACTGATACGGATTAAGCACCAAATTTCGCAGAAAAATGCGTGGATCAATAAGAATTTCCATTACCCCAGTTCAGAAAATGTTTTGAAACATCTATTTCTCAAGATTAGCTATAGCTTATAATAACGATTAATATGGGTTCAGCATAAATTCCAGAGTGGTTGTGCCTTTACTAAATAATTTCATTTTCCGGTTCTAGAAGTGTATGTCACTTCAAGATTTTCAAAAACTCGTATACGAAACAAGTATGCATAAGAGAATGAAAATCCTTATTAGTTCCGTATAAAATGGAGTGTGCTTACCCCATGCCACTTAATGAAAACTCCTTCATGGATTTCTTGTATAGAGTGTATGATATGTATTGTTATAGATACGTGTTGTTTTGAATTGAATCTGCCTACACTATCAATTTAGTTCCATTTCGTGTGCGATTAAATTTTATTTTCAGCTTTTTCATGCCACTGTTGTGCAGGCACGAACATTGAAAAACTGAAGGTCCCTTTGTTGGATTCCTCCCTGTAAAGCTTTCAACATGCAGCAACCATGATAACCCTTTAGATATCTTGAATTTAATACGTTTCTGTGTTCTCTTCTTGCAGTTCTTCCAACTTGACGAAAAAAATAACTACGAAAAAAAAAACTGTACGTGTTAGGAAGATGAAACGAGCCCATTAGAGACGACGTATCGTGTTCGAAAAAGTATTTTTTTGCAGGACAGCATCGTGGGATCTGTTGCGAAAGAGTTGGTTTTATCATAGAATACAGATGGCAGGGGACTCTGTGGGATGTTTTTTTTTCGTGGTATGGTTTTTAGCCGATTACAAAGGTTAGGCAGTAGCCGGGAGGGATATGTTTGGCACGTATTGGGGGAAATGACACGCACTTTGTGGTTATTTGTTTCACATTTTGACATCTGTTGTGGGGTAATCGAATTGAAGAAAACCTTTTCGTAACTTTAAACTATGTTTTAAGTTTTTGATGTTATTGATGATAGTACTTGTATGCAAAATTCATTACTTTTTAAACATTGGGAAAAACTGTGTATGTCTTCCAGATCTCTGTGCCAACCAATTTACCTTTTAATCTTTGACAACAAATCCCATTATTCTTTGCCTTTCGAAGCTGGTAACCTAAATTTTTCGTCCAGCATTGTAAATTGTGAAGTGGATGTCTCTGCGGTGTAGATGTCAACCGATTTACCTTTCAATCATTAACATCAAATCCCATTATTATTTGCCTTTCGAAGCTGATAATCTGATCTTTTCAAACATTGTGAAATGAATGTCTCCAAGATTTAGATGCCAACTGATTTACCGTCTAATTATTGACATCAAATCCATTCATTCTTTGCCTTATGAAATTGGTAATCTCCGCGTTTATACATTGTCACAAACTGTTAAGTATCTGACTCTAAGATCTAGATACCAACCGATGTACCTTTTAATCATTGATATCAAATCCCACAATTTTTCGCCTTTCGAAGCTGATAACCTGAGCTTTTCAAACATTGGAAAATTTTAAAGGGGGATGTCTTTGAGATCCAGATGCTAATCGATTTATCTTTTAATCATTGACATCAAATCCATTAATTCTTTGTCTTTTAAAATTAGTTACCTGCGTTTTATACATTGTGACAAACTGTTAAGTAGCTGTCTCTAAGATCTAGATGCCAACCGATTTACCTTTTAATCATTGACAACAAATCCCATCATGCTTTCCCTTTCGAAGCTGATAATCTGAGCTTTTCAAACATTGTGAAAAATTGTAAAAATGATGTCTCCAAGATTTACATGCCGATCAATTTACCTTTTAATCATTGACATCAAATCCATTCATTCTTTGCCTTTTGAAATTGGTAACCTGTACTTTTATACATGGTGACAAACTGTTAATTAGCTATCTCAAAGATCTGGAATCCAACCGATTTACCTTTTAATCATTAACAAGTAATCCCATTATTTTCCCCCTATGATTCTGGTTAATTTATGCTTTTTATACAGAAACTGTTAAGTGGATGTCTCTGAAATCGGTATGCTAATCGATTTACCTTTTAATCATTGACAACAAATCCCATCATTCTTTGCTTTACGAAGCTGGCTACCTGAACGTTTCAAAGATTGTGAAAAATTGTGAAATTGATATCTCTGATATTTTCATACCAACCGATTTACCTTTTAATAATTGACAACAAATCCCATTATTTATTTCCCCTACGATCCTGTAATTTTTGTTTTTTATGCATTGTGAAAAATTGTTAAGTGTGTGTTTCTTAGATCTGTGTGCCAACCAATTTATTTGGCTTTTAATTACTCACAACAATGCTCATCAACAATCCATCAAAATGAACCCCCAAAGAAAGAAAATCGATCATAACATGTATGCAAAGTCAGGTGCTGCCCACATTAGAATTTTAAACTTGAACTAATTCCTGATACCTAATTGATAACTCTGAGAGTTTTTTAACACTTTACAACTTTTTCGTTGAAAAGTGTTTAAGATTTTGTTCATCCTGTCTGTCTGTCTGTATGCCGTTCGCACGATAACTGCCGTAAAAATGACTTTATCAAAATGAAATTTTAGTATGTTTTTGAGACGGTCTGTGTGACATATGGGAATGCAAATGGATAATATCATCCAATTAGTTTTAAATTCAACCCGGGTGGAATAAATGAAATACATTGAACCCTATGGGACCTAATTTTTCAAACTTTTTTTAATTAAAGTTAAAATTCACAAATTGTTTCGAAAATTTTAGGAAATATTAAAATTCTCCCATAAAATATATATATAATAAAAAATTCAACAAAACATGTTCGGTAGTTTTTTTAAATAAAAATTAAAATAATAATTGAACCCATATAATATGAAGATATCACGTGACCCACTTCAAAATAACATATGGCATCCATCTTTTTTTCCCAGAAAAAAAAATCGTGATTTTTAAAGTTCTTTAAAATTTATATTTAGTGTTGCATCCGCGTCCTAAAACCGCTTTATTTTTGCGTATTTTCTGTGCACCTATATTCTGCGACAACGCAATTACAATATTTTTGAGTTTAAATAATCATCAAACTTTGATTATTTCTACAACGAAGCCTAATTTTAATGGATGCAGAATGTAAACAAGTGATTGTAAACCGAGTTATATAAGAATTGCTGAATTTTTTCCACGCAAAATTATTTAACTCTTAGTGTCTGGAATAAAAGTGATGAGAATGAAATATCCATTGCTTTTACATAGAGAGCCAGGCGATTTATATGTCGATGGCGTCCTTTGAATATAGTTCTTTTTCCTCGACGAAGTTTTAAGTTTTCAAATATAATAAATTATTGTACTATTGCGTTAATTTAAAATATATCAGCGCTGAATATATTTCACTTTTAACATTTTATTTCAGTTGGAAAGTGTTTCATAATCAATGCTGTATGCATGATTGATCTTTCTTGTTAAGTAATTTACATGAAAAATGAAGATCCCCACACTACTTGGAATTGTTACATAACCCCTGTCGTAAGCCGTAGATTTTTAACTTTTCCTATCACCCAAATTCAGGGAAATTAGGAAACCAATGTATGCTTTCCATAAGCTCTAAAAATGGATTAGACTGTTAGTCACATCGCGTCTGAGAAATGAGGGTTTTTATGAAAACTTCGAACAAGGAGTGGGTTTTGTGAAGTGTGCGTCTTCGACGAATTCTGTCTAGGGTTGGACGGTGTGATTATTTTTCGGTATTCGTGAAAATTGAATAATTGCAGTTGCAGTCGCTTTTAACAAGTTATTATCTGATTTTGATGTGAATGGCATCTATGGCTTGGGGTTTGTATGGCGGGAATCGGAGCCTTACGAAAAATGTAAACACATTGGATACTTTAACTCTCCAAATCTAATAGATAACAAGAAAGATCAATCATGCTTAAAGCATTGATTATGAAACACTTTCCAACAGCAATGCAATTTTATTTAAACATGTCTAAAATGCAATACATTCCTCGGTAATATTTTAAAACTTCTCACAATACTACATTGATTTATTATATTTGAAAACTTAAACTTTCATCGAAAAAAATGAACTTCATTCAAATGACGGCATTGAAATATAAATTGCCTGGTTTAAACATCTCTAAAATGTGATATATTACTCGATAATAATTTTAGAATTATCATAATACCACGATAATTTATTATATTTAAAAACTTCATCGAAAACAACTGAAATTCATTCAAATGACGTCATTGAAAAAATAACACGCCTGGCTCTCTCTTAAAAAGCAGCATTTCATTCATAAATAATTTCCCATTCATGTCATTCATCACAATACTATAATAATTTATTTTATT